>VYZS01016335.1:7183-49241 GCA_013400695.1 Neodrepanis coruscans
AGGGGTTAAGTGACTGAAAAACATGATGCTCATAATGACCTCTGTAAATGACATCCCAGTTTCTCAGTCAACAGCTCCCTTGGTTTGCCCTCATTCTGCCAGTGACTTTTGTGACCAACTCACCAACCCAGCTGAAACCATGAGGATGGTTTACATTTTCAGTCTCTAATAAAGCCTTTTTTGGCACCCCAATAGTGCGAGTGACCAATGGGGAGTACTGCTCAGTTTGATCACTTGTTTGGTTTTGAGGAGAAGTAGAGGCTGAGGGTAACCAAAGAGGTTTGCCATGTTCTCAATGTTTGAAGAACTGGCTTAAAAAACTAAAGCGGTGCTCCAGGCACTCATGGGACTGGAGAAAAGGGAAGGAGGAAGACATCAACAGCCATAACAAAAACTGGAGATATGTAACTGGGCTACATTCGAGACCAACCAGACTCTTTTCCTTCCTGGACAATAATGCAGCCAAATCCTGAGACTGTCAAGCAGACAGAAAGCTGAATGTGGCCTTCATTTCTCCTGCCTTTCCTTTTTATTCTTCCTCTTCCTTTGCCCTGATTTTTTTTCTCAGTGAGCATCTGCTTCACTGAGCACTTTTTTGCCCTCCACCTAAACTGCCCTTGCTTTCAAAATGTGGGTTCAGTCAGGACTGAGTAAAATCATGTGCCTTCTTTTCCCCTTTTGTAATTATACCAGCCTCCTCCCCTTCCCCATCTTACACATGTGAGAGACACAGGAGGAGGCTTTTTAGAAGTGCTACTTGTCTATAGGTGTCCAGCAAAACAGTAAGGTGGTGGTGAAAGGAAGAGGAGCAAGGGAGATGCTATTAGCTCCTTTCCCTTTCCACACGTAGCAGGTCTTCTCAAGGAGACACCCTCTACCACCACCTCCTCAGACACTCCTGTCTCCTACAGTGCAGCTGTAGTGAGCATGGGGTGGTTCTTCTCCCCCATTTCTATCCTAGCTTTGTTAAGCACTCGCTCAATTTCAATTCATAACATTTGCAAGCAGTCACATTGACAAGACAAATGCAGTTTGTGGCCTTATCAAGATGACTTTTAAACCACTAAAAGAAAAAAAAGGAAACTCATTTCCCACCCAAAGTTTGTATCACTTCTAAAAACCCAGTCCATAGTAGTTTAGACTCCTTTAATCTCAGTCTACTTTAATGATGGTGGCTAAACTGACTAGCCTAGAGCTTAAATGCTAGAACATCTGTTCTCATGTTTTGTTTGCTATTACCCCTACTGTCTGCTTGCTTTTCTCATTTTCTACTATATTCTCTGCTTTACAAGGCAGCCCTAGCCTTTGGTGGAAGGTGAGAAGAGCCAGTGGGATCCTGGCTCAGGGAAGGTAGCTCATGGATCATTTTCAGCCTTGTAGCAGGAGAAGGATATACCAGCTACTACAGCAAATGCATATTATGATAGGATGACTGCAGTGTTTTTAGGGCAAATAAACCCCACCAAGTTACTGGAACATGGCTTGTTCTCAGATTAAAACCATGGAGAGAAAAGAGTGCATTGGGACAATGGAAAAGCAGCTTGCAATCCGTAGCTGCTTGTGGGCAAAGACAGACCCAACTGCCTTCCAGCTTCTCTGTAGACTTGCCCACTACATAGTCAGTATCCTTGACTCCATGGAGGAGCCAGATGTGCTCAGAAGCTTTTCTGATTTTAAGAATCAGCACAAAGCAGCCCCTGATCGGTGTCTGTCTGTCAGGCAGGCGCAAGGGTGGACACCTGTATGTGCTGTTTCTCTACAGAGCAAGAAGCTCCACTGGGGCTTTCCTGCAGCTTGCCCTTTCAGAAATCCACCTGTAAAATCTCTAGCACCTGGGTGATTAGAATAAAATAATCCTTCGATTGCTTGCATAAATGATCCAGTAAATTAAAATGTTACAGATGAGGGATTTGGAAATTTATTCTTTAAGGCCAGGGAGGAGCAGCAGGGGAAGGGTGTAGTTATCCCACCTGACATCTCCCAGTTAACAAGTCTGCATGTGTGCACATACATACAAGAGAAAGGATATAGTCCTACCCATCTTTGGTGCTGATGGACTTAAGACATTTGTCCAAGGCCTACTTTTGACACACTTAGAGAACATAAAAATAAACTCTTATCACATGCAATATTTTCCCCCACAGAAGGGAGGGGGAGGAGAGCAGTGTGGGCAGTTGGGATTGTTAGGGTTGGATTATTTTGCATCTTCTGTAAAACTGTAATTTCAATAGTGCCTTATTCCTAATAGATGCTGGCACTTGGGACACACACAAAATGAAAGACAGAACTAGGGAGAGTCAGATGTGTACATCCGCAAAACAGAGGTCATTAATCATCATAAAGGAAGCTGTATTGGGAATGACACAGCTGTGTCAGAATTGAAAACAGTTCAAATATTCAACCTCTAAAGCAATTTCCCTTCCACCACCTCCTGCCTTCCCTCCTTGTCAATGGTGCTGCCCAAGAATAGCTGCCTACACTGAGGCCTGTCACTGCCCCATTTGCTTTTGGTGTTGTCAAGTCCAAGGAGTTTAGCATAGTCAAGCTTTCCACTGCAATCATGTTTTCCACGGGGTATGTGAATGCCAGTTATTTTGCTTTAAATGCACTTTAAAAAAAAAAAATCAAATCAAAGCTCCAGACTGTTTCAAATACACAGGAGAAGATAGTGCATATGTGCTTGAACCCAGTTGACTTTATCTCCAGTTAAAATGTACTCCATGCAGTGTGTATGTATAGAACAATGTGTATGCATACAAACACACACGTCAACCTTAAATATCAACAGACTAACCTTTCTCCTTAAGCTCATGAAACCAGATGCTACACAAACACAGCAGCAGCAGAGGAATTATGGTTGGGCTCTTGAAACAGATCACAAAAAATAAAAACAACTACATGTTCCTTTCTGTACATTCAATAATTACAGAAGGAATTGGGTTGTAAACAGAATAAAAAGGAACGGTGCTAAATGAATGAATGGGCAAATATAAAAAAAAAAAAAAAGACAAAAACACTCAGCCCAATAACACAGTTTGACTCTTATGCTAATTCTCACATTGGGTTGGTTTGTTACTTTTTTTTTATATGAAAATAAAATTGCATCTAAACTAATCCACCACAATGATAACAAAAAACAAAAACAACTCAAAGTAAGCAAACAGAAATGCATCCTGCCCTGAGGAAGCTCTTGTTTATGGGAGATGTCAGAAGTCTCAAAACTCTTGGCCTTGCTCTCACGTACCACATGCTCAATCAGTCCTTTTTTTAAAATGTCTGAAACTGAAAGATAAAAAAAAAAAAAAAAGATAAAAAAACACACAACTTTTTGAAGCACCTTACGCGACTTCCCATTCCAGGAGTGGGAGCCGCCTTTTTTTCTTTGAGCACCTTACTGATGTGTTAATGCTATCTGCTGTCTTTTTGTTACCCGTGGGCCAAATGGCTGGCTGTTGGCACAGGAGTGTGCAGGGGATGGCCAGGTGGGTGCTGCAGAGCTCCACACGTGCCTGTCCACTGGCCTTCCTGCAAAAAATGCTACACATGCACACCTGAGCATGCGTCCATCCCCATTCCCATTCCTCGTGGCACTGGCTTGGACCCAGATGGAAATTTCTTGGTCAGTCATTGCTCTGTTGCATGGAGGGGAGGAGGGGGAGCTGAATGGTGGAGAGAAAAGCACACACTCTTGTGTGCAGATGTAAAAAATAAAAATTGGACATTTTTCTTTTTCAGGATAAAGAAATTCCCAACAGTCAACAGAAACTGAGTGAATGGGAAACTGGGACCCAGGCCTAAATCCTAAGGTCTTTATGCAGGCAGCCCATGATGGTGACCTTGGGCACCGTCTTGCCAACATGAAGACTTTAGGATTTGGCCTCAGTGTGGCAGAGATCCTCCAGAGATGGGTTTCTGGAGGTGCTGACACGTGTTGCCGTGGTCATACGTGTCGTCAGCCGCCCACCCATCCACACACCCCTGCACACTCACTGCTGCCTGCACACACACCTACACACACACACCCCACCGCTGTATAGGCATCTCTCGAGAAACATGGTTTGTGACGATGTGAAGAGCAGGTCAAAAGTTTTGAGGGGTTAAGTTCCTTTTTTTTCTCTCATTATACTCTGTAAATGGTATGTCAGTTATCAAAACCAAGCAAATAGAAAATTGTTAAAAAAAAAAAATACCTTGCATACGCCTTTTCTATCAAGTGCTTTAAAATATAGAATAAATACACACATCCTGCCAGTTTTTTCTTACAGTGAGAGTATCCTTACCTGCCATTTAATATTAGCCTCGTATTTTTCTCACGTATATTTACCTGTGACTTGTATTTGTTATTTAAAACAGGAAAAAAAAAATAAAAAAAGAAAATTAACTGTAGCGCTTCATTATACTATATTATTATTATTATTATTGTGACATTTTGGAATACTGTGAAGTTTTATCTCTTGCATATACTTTATACGGAAGTATTACGCCTTAAAAAAATACGGAAATAAATTTTACAAGGTTTCTGTTTTGTGTGGAAGAGTAATTGATGTTGCTAAGAATGATGTTTGTTTTTTGTTTTTTTTTTTTAATGTTACCAGCACTTTTTTTGTAAGTTTCACTTTCTGAGGTATTGTACAAGTTCACACTGTTTGTGAAGTTTGAATATGAAGGAATAATTAAAAAAAAAAAAAAGACAAAAGAATGTGGCAAGTGTCTTTGTGTGTTTCTTTTTTTGTGGAAGACACAGAAAGTAGATGACAATTGTCCTGCAAACCCCTCTTAGCTCTGATGCAGCATGGCATGAGTCCGGCTGGTGGCTGTGTGCAAGATCAGCCACAGACTCTACAGTGTTGGGATCACTGTCAAGTCTGAACATCAACAATAATTGATATTGGGGCCAGATGTCTGGAAGTCTGGAGTACTGGTGTCTGAGGTAAAGCTCAGAGACAAAATAGCAACTTCCCATTCTTCCAGTTTTAAGCAACTCTGCACCAAGTCTGTGAAAACTTTTCACTTGCTCAGCCCTTGTCAGCCCTCTCCAAATATCAGAAACATATTCTTCCAGTCAGTTCAGGCTCTGAAACACCAAAGTGCTCCTTGGGAGTAGCAGGATCCACACTCACTCTGGAGGGTCTCATTTCTGCTGGATTTTACCAATGTCTAGACAATGTCTAGTCCTAGTCTCCTAGTTTCAATACCTTCCTTTCCTCTATCGTTGCAACAAGTGCATTAAAAAAAAAAAAAANATAGCAACTTCCCATTCTTCCAGTTTTAAGCAACTCTGCACCAAGTCTGTGAAAACTTTTCACTTGCTCAGCCCTTGTCAGCCCTCTCCAAATATCAGAAACATATTCTTCCAGTCAGTTCAGGCTCTGAAACACCAAAGTGCTCCTTGGGAGTAGCAGGATCCACACTCACTCTGGAGGGTCTCATTTCTGCTGGATTTTACCAATGTCTAGACAATGTCTAGTCCTAGTCTCCTAGTTTCAATACCTTCCTTTCCTCTATCGTTGCAACAAGTGCAGCTACTAATTACTATCTTTGAACAGTGGCAAAGAACAACAGCTAATGGTTTGTGCGGGTTCATGCTGTTCACTAACGATTTTTCCTGCATATCCAAAGTTGTAGTGGTCAAAATTCCTCAGGCACTGTGTACAACAGATGTTGCTGAATTAAACAGGCACAGTGCTATACTTCAGCAAAAAAAGTAAACCTTTAAAACGGAGCATATTTTGTTAACTATGATATTTTAAAAGTTACTGAAGGTGTAAGTAGTTCTACCCTTTATCTTTGTCCTTTCAGCCCCACAATTTTCATAGTGGATGTCATTCTTAACTTTCCATATCTTCACTATGGTTTTTCCTCCAGTACCAATTCACCGTTCAGTTGCAATGTCCTAAGTTTTATGCCTTTCATTTAAAATATTTGGTTGTCAAGCCCCACCAAACTCACTCTCAGGTCACACTTGAGGCAGTGCCATAAAAATACAGAAAATATTGCTGTCTGTTACAGCAGAAGTGATGTGTGATGTGAAAACCAGGGTGCAAACATCGCCAAGCTCAGGCTGATGAGGCTGAGAATTAGTACTATTGTACAAAAGAGAAATGGAAATGCAGACATAAACTGAGCTGCTCCTCACTGCCCAAACCCTGCTCCCACTTAACCAAAACCATATTGGATCCAGAAAAGCCCCTAATTTTGTTTCCATGTCACATATTACTTAGGTTTACTTTAGGATAACCAGGTTTGTACTTGGAGCAGAGTGAGACCCCCAACGTGAGGCCATGGTAATTTCTTCTAGATTTCTCCTTGTGAATATTTGGTCCATTTTGGCCTTTTGTTTTCTGCTGCATGCACTGCATTCAAAACAATCTTCTTCATTTTCCACAGTGGAATGAAGGACAACTGTCCCCATGGAATCCTCTGACCCGTAAGTGGTAGAAAGGAAAGGATCCCCCTGGTAGAAACCATGTTGAATAAACTCCATAAACACCTATAAAGCTGTTTTAGCATGGAACTAATATCCTCTTTTAGCATGGAACTAAAATCCTGTTTGTCAGCCACCACTAGCAGAAATGCCAAGCTATCTCATGCCTAACTCCTCACACCTCCTCTCTATCAGGAGGACAAATTCACAGAGAGCAACTCTGGACACTGAAGTTTGCTGGGACATGGGTGGCCCAAGCCATAATCTTCCATGGCATGTCCCCTGTGTGTCCCTGACAGTGGGCACCCTGGATAGGCTGAGATCACAAGAACACAGACTTGGTCCTACCTGGCCTCTTGGCTGAGAGGCTTTACTGCCACATTTGTGACACGTGGTAGTCACTTGCCTTCTCTCCCTCCCTGCATAGAGGAGCAGCCCTCTCTCTAACCCTGCAGGAAGGGCCTCTGCCAGTTTACCTATCAGCCAGTCACAAAACAGTTTCACTCATTTCTACCTGGGAGGAGCCGGAAAGGCCTAGATAAACTCAGGCCAGGAAAAACAGAGTTGATCTCATGTCCACATGTTCTCCCCTATCAGCCTTGCCCTCCTTCCTCTTCACAAAATCAGCCCATATTTATTGCAATGTTCCTGCTACTGACTAGAACCGGAGTTTCAGCGACTTTGGGAGATGCATTGGTATGACCCAACCAAGGATCTTACTGTCTCATGAGGAGGTTTTGGGTGGGAACTCAGTGGAGGAGTAAGGAGATAAGGAATAGAGGTGATGGGGGTTATGTCTCTACCAGATCCCTAGGCTGGAATGCTCCTTAGATGTGTCATACACCCAGTTGATGAGGGAAAAGCTCCTACAGGTAACCTGTCAGAAAAAGTGAAGTCTCCCAAGCTGTATCTTTCCCTTTGGTTTGTGAGGGAGATGGTGGTCCCTGTGGATTCTCTGTGGGATAGGTTTGATGCAGCTGTAAGGTATTCCAGCACAATTAGACACACAAGATTAAGCCTAAAATGGAGATCTTGACATGAGCCCCTCCTCAGAGTTACACCCATAGTTCCTGGGAGTGGGAAAATGAAATTGCCTAGAAATAGACTTCTAGGGAACCACTACATGTCCTCAGTAAACACTTAGAAGGACATGGGGACATCTCACATGGACACACATGGGTGTGCACAGCCAGATGCTCATTCCTACCATCACAGAGAGGTTTTCTAATCCTGAGCCCCAGGGGACCTTGAGCCATAGTCCCAACTCAGCCCTCTTGGAGGCTTGGATCTCAGGCCCCAGATTGGATCTGAAGATGCAGTTGAACATGAAAGCACAAAATTAGGATGGGTTCAGCACTTTCCTTTAGACTTGCTGAGGTTGAAAACTTTTGGCCAGGAGCTGTTTGCTTTTGTTTGAAATGCTCAAACAAAGGAAGATGCTCCAGCTCCCTGCCAAGAGCTGGGACAGCAAGGTGCCACCTCAGGGAGAGCAGCCATGACTTGGGTGTGTTCAGACAGGGTCTGGGTGGGTTCCTTGGCCCAACCTGAGATGCTGGATGTGCACCAGTTGTTGCACAGGACAGTAAGAGCCATGTGGCCGCATAGTGCCTTCACCTCACCATGAATGAGTCCAACCTCAGTTAGTGGGAGGTGGCAAATGTTAATAAGCCCTGCCTTGTTGAGTTATTTAATGCTTATAATAACTACAAATGGGCTGGGCCATGGCCAGAACTCTCCCTTAGCTGCTGGGAAGAAGTAGCAGCCTAAATTTACCAGCAGTGCATGTACTCCCTCTCCAGACTGCAAGACTGACAGAGTGCAGCATTGAGCTCCTCAGCTAAACACAGTGCCAAAATTGCTCCTTGCTGGCCTTTCCCCCAGCCCTCAGTCTCCTTACAGCCATGAAACAGGGTGGTGGCTGTTGTTTGGAGAGTTAGCCTCCATTCTTAACACCTCCATTCCCCTCCTCTGCTTGGGACCAGACATTGCTTGACTGCACAAGTCACCTGCAACTACATCCATCCAGGTCTGTATGCCCAGACACACAACAAAACAGATATAAGGCTGAGTGTATTGATCATGCAAGGGCTTTATGTCAAGCCATATGATAAGGCAGGGACGACAACAGCAAACAACCCCCTGCTGAGTCACCATAACCAGCCAATGGCTTTTCTTAGCCCACCAGCAGGGAGGTGAAGCTTCATTGTCAGCTGGCAGACAGTTCTGTCTTGAGTTATTAAGAGAGATCAGTCTTAAGTAGTTGCTGTTGGCTGTTTTCTGAAGATATTTTATTGCAAAAGTCAATGGCCAAATTGCCCACATGGGAAAAAAATAATCCTATTAATATACAGTTTTTTATAACATAAGAAAGAAATACAAGATCTGCATTTCTAGATTTATGGCTCAATTCTCAGGCTAAAGCACCACTCCCAAATCAGGGTTTTCAGAAATGTATATTTAAAGCTTCACATTCACATATCTCAGAGTATGGAAAATGGAACATATTTAAAAAAAAAAAAAAGAAAAGGAACTTTAAAGTTTTTTCAATCCACTTT
This sequence comes from Neodrepanis coruscans, assembly GCA_013400695.1. Classification (NCBI taxonomy): domain Eukaryota; kingdom Metazoa; phylum Chordata; class Aves; order Passeriformes; family Philepittidae; genus Neodrepanis; species Neodrepanis coruscans. The sequence goes on from VYZS01016335.1 coordinate 16,163, forward strand.
CTCATAGAACTAGAAATGCCTCCATGTGCCAAAATCAGGATGAATAATTCCCATTTCAAATGAAAATGTGGAAAGTTCAAGTAATTTTTATCAAAACTGCAACTTTTGGTAAGCTCTGATAAAAAAATTAAATTACAGTCAAATTTCATTAAAAATAGCTTGGGTTTTTTCAGAAGGGCTGCAGTCCTAATGTTCCTAGTAGATACCAATGGGATGCGGAACAGTTGCAAACAGTAGCTCTGATTTCCAAGGCCCACACAGATTTATGAAATACTGTGAGGCCAGGTCCATGGGGGAAGTTCTGTGACTCTGACATGGTTCTGTTTCAAAGGAGGAAAAACATTTACACAGCTCCTCAGAGCTGAGCCGCAGTCCCTTTCAAAAGCAGGATGTAGTTGCTTTTGAAATATTGCCTTGCTTGTCAAGGCTTTCCTTGGCTGACCCATTCACTGGTGGGTCTGTGCACTGAAACACAAGTTTTGAAGCACAGATCTGGTAAAAAGAATAAGGGAATGAAATATTATTTCACCAAGGAACAAAAAATATGATTTCCTTTGGGAGACACAGGAGGATGCCCTTACACAACTGTAGGGAGAGAGAACAGCTGAATACTGCCATCATTTGCCTGCACTTCACATCTTTTTGTGTATCAGAGGTGCCTCCCATGGCCCTGGTGAAATGGAGTTTACTATGCTTCAAGGCCTTGGTATAGGTGCTTCCTTTGGTAACCCTCATCATCATCATCATCAATGTCAACTCTGCAATACTCATACAGACACTGTGCAGTACATTTTGCAGACCGAGTAGTTGTATTAGGAGGGAGGGAAGGCATAAATACCATTAATCCAAGGAATTAGAAGTGTCTGTGGAAACTCAGATGTACTGACAAAGCTCTTTTTGTTTACAAATGAGCAGACAAGGGTCTCCTTATACACAGGAGTTGCCAGGATGGGCTTCAAACTCAAACACGGGTAGAAAAAAGTACTCAGTTTACATATACACCTCAGTCCCATTGGAAAAATTGTAGGCAACAACAATTCGGCACTTTTTTCATCCAGGGACTGTCCTTGTAGCGCAGCACTGATGAACCTCTCACCAGCAGTGTGGTTGAACTTCTCCCCAGTTTTAAATTCTCTGGCTGTGTTACAGTTATTTAATGCCAGGCTTTTCTGCCCAAGCCAAAAGAAGTGCATGGTAACGGCTCTGGCACTACTACTGACCACAGTCCCAGCTCTCCCATCTCGACTCATCAAAATAAGCAATAAGTGAAAAAGAAACCTGCTATTCAGAAAAATGCTGTTTTCCATATAGCCACAGTGTCCATCATCAATTAGCCTTATGAATGAGGCAGAGCCAGCTGTCTGGAAGAAACTAAAAACAGAGAAAGGAAAGGAAAGGAAAGGNCAACAGGAGTCCAACTTTCCCAGACAACAACCCTCTTGGTTTTTTTTTCTTGCATGATTTCGGAGGCCTGCAGCATTAAAGGAAGCACTGAGTGATAAAAGCAACTTGCCCCCACTGCAGATGAATGGCAGCATTTCAGACAATCCCCAGGATCTCTCATTCCCTGTCTGAACCCTGGGAAAGCCACCATAACCCAACACCCTCCTAGGACTGTACCTGGACCAGTGAGCATAAAGATGCTGATCACACACCAGCACAGCCATTTTGGCAGGAGCAGCAAGGCCATGCTGCCACCAAGCCACAAAAGCTAATAAGTGATAGCTCTCACAATTCCTACTCCAGCAGGCATTGCTATTAAGGAGAGAATTTAAGAGATTATTTTAAAAGCTATTCTCTGAAAAAAAGCAGAAATGAGAACGCTACTGACCTGCAGTCAGCTGCAAGTGTCTGCAAATGCATTTCTAATTCCCAGAGTAACAGATGTAATGTGGGAGACAACATCTCCTGCATGCCTTGTGGTGGAAATAAGCCATAAGGACACTGCTCTGATGTTTCGTGTGCAAAGGAAGAGAAGAAAAACATCTGCAAACTCATGGCTTTAGTGATGAGGGGAAAAGGAGTTTCTCAGCCCAGTAGACCCTCATCCTCTGAAATTTAATACCTGCACACCCCATCTCACAAAGTGCTGGGCTTTGTGGCACTCAACAGATTGACAGACTGCAGCCTGGCAACTCCACCAGCACAACTGTGCCTGCAGGAATTAAGCCTGCCCCGGGGATTTGGACAGCAGTTGCTTTGTCTTTACCCAGGTCCTAGCCTTAAGACACAGAGAAAGCTAGTAAAGCACCTCTCAGATTTTCAGTAAAACTTGTGTTTTCTTGGGTCTTGGAAGCCCCTTGAAGCCTCACGGAAGTAAAGCTGTTAACATGTGTCTGCTAAGTCAGTCATACAGCTGAGCCCTGAATACTTGCAGCAGCATGTGCCCAAGACCCGTCTTTTGACTCCTTCCTGAAGAGTCTTGCTAAGCCTGCACTCACCACTGCTCAAGGGCAGCTTTGCCCAAACTTTCAGAAAGTGACCATTGCCTTGGAGGATGGGTTTGCCAGCTGCCATCTCTCCAACATCAGTCGAATTGCATTTTTTCTTCACTTCAACTCTCAACCTACATCTCCTCTGATGCATTCACCCTCCTCATCCTGCCAAACAAGCTGCAGGACAGGTAGGGTAAAGCCTGGGTTGGTTTGAGGAGCCCAGGCACAATTGTGATGGGTGATCTTTTGGTCCTGCCAGCAAACACAGTTCTTGGTGCTCGCTGCCTCCTCACTGCCTCCTTCCCCTGGCTAACAGGGCACCAAAACTTCACTTGCTCTTAATTTTTCTGGTCTTAATTTTTTATCTCTTGCCTGCTCAAACTTGTTTTAAAACCAGGCCAGCTTGCCTCCAAGGGGGTTTAGAATCCAGCACGTTGAGGTCGATAGCTTGACTTCACAGCTGCTCATGTTTGGGGGATACTTCGTGGCCCTCACAAGCACAGTGGTGTGACAGCTCAGGGCTGCAGGTCTCCCAAGTGCCCCTTGGCTCAGACCTGCATTAGTGACCTGAGCTGACCATCAATACAAGCTGCTGAGTTTAAGATCTCATGCACAAAAAGAACTTCAAGGCATTTAAATCCTGTTTTCTTACCCTAGCTTTTAGATGAGACCTACCTGAATCTGTGCATCTACCCAACCACCATTTTTCATCAGACCTTTGTTTGGTCCATTTGCAATCTGTTTATGTGGCTTTTGGGAAGATATTTTAGTTCCTGCAACCCAGGCTTATTTGGGTTTATGTGTTTGGATGGTCTCCATAGGACTTCATCCAAGGGACTTAATTAGTAACGATTAATAAAATGTATAAACAGCTGCTTAGGAGAAAAACAAATCATAAACCTAAGTATTTTAACAAGGCCATTAGTCTGCAATTATATGTGAGACAGAAAAATGTTACCAAAGTACACTGCACCAGCCTCGGGTGATGTTTGAAAAAATACCAAAGAAATTTAGTTGCTGACATCCTTCTAGGTTCCTGGCAGTGATGCTGGTACTGTGCCTTCTGCACCTTATCTGCCTTGAATGTCTGGGAATTGGGATGCCTGCAGGAACCCAAAGGTGGCAAGCACACATATATCAACTGCACACATGGTACATAAATCACGGACCCTGTGAAGCCTGATCTTGAAAGCATTTATCTAAAAAATATGACTCTCTGAACATGCTCTTAAGTGGACTTTTAGGGAAAGGTCACCAGGAAACACTTCTCCTTTTGCAACTACTCTTGAGTGATCTTCCAGCTAAAACAGGTATAGACCTATATGGCCAACCTATGGAAGTGACTTTGATGGGCACACTGAACACAGAGCTTTAATTCCCCAATTGCCCATTTGATGTATGTGCTTGGTGGAGGTCTGGTGAGACCTGGCAGGTTTCTCTTTCAGCACAAAAAAACAACAGGGCAGGAGCAAAGTGCCATGAACTCAGCCCAAGTGACAAGCTCCACCTTGACCCTACTAGTGTGGCAAAGTCCTGCCCCATTCCAGATAGGACCAAAGCACCAGCACCTCTTCATGACTGCATCAAGGCTCAGCAGCTGTTGCATGGCAGTTTAATCCTATTTTCCCCCTTTGGAGGAGCCTCTCCTGAACGTAATATGAATTTGGTATCTTTGTCAAATATATTTCCTATGGTTTCTAAACATTCATAATGAAATCTCCAAAGTAACTTCTTTCCATTTCTGTTATTACAAATCCATGTCAGCAAACAACAGGAGACTATCAGTCATTCCTATGTATGTATTTCCTTACTACGAATGTCCTTCGTGTTGTAAATGCTTGAAATGAAAACTTTTATGGAAATATTTAGTATCCCAAGGAAGGCTTAGGCAAGGAATTAATTACTATGATTGGCCCATGCTGACAAGCACTGATCCATTGAGGCAATAGCAGTCAGCAAGCCAGACAAGTAACAGCAGCTTAGTTCTCTCCAGTCCCTCACAGAATGATGACCAGTCTTGCACAGTGCTGCAATAAACTCTGGGCATATAGAAGTTTCATAGCTTTTGGTTTTACTGGAAGAACATCTCATGTGAAGCTTCCACTGTGGAAAACAAACATCCAAGAAATAAAGCACTAAGGATACAGCCAGCCTTCTGCCTGGTGCACTGTAGGGACCCTTGGTTTAGCCCTCATGTGACAATCCCAGCTTGGTCTGCAGGCTGGCCCCATAGTCCAGCTGTGCCCCAGGTCTCCTGCTTTGGTAGCACAAGCCAAAGAGCAGTGGTGCAAGAACTGTGTCACTGCCAGCACACACTACACCCTGTGAAGTAGCTCTGACTCCCTTCCCAGAAGGTAAGACAAAATAAGACACAGACATTTCTAAGGAGGGACTAAAGAGATTAATGTTCTGCATTGAAAGAGAAAAGGTTAGAAAAACAACTAGTTCTCTTCCTTCACTGCATTTGGTGTCTTGCCTGACTTTTGGGGATATATTTATAATTAATCAATGCTGATGCTTTTTTCTGCATATCTGAAACTTTCCTTCCTTTGACTAACACATTCATCCTGTAAATGTGCATCTCCTCAGTGCAGATAAACTATAGCTAGTCCACATCTTACTCGGAACAGTAGCATAAGCACAAGGCAAGGGAGCAAGCACTGATTCCATGTGAGAGCAGGAGGAATCTGGTGAACCGAATTGTTGATGGTGCAGACTTTGCCTCAGGAACATTAATACCAGCAACATAATTGCTTTCTATCTTCTGACACCAGCCCTGCTACATCCACATATTAAACTGGAGAAAGAATGGGCTCTCAATTTTTCCTACAGTTGCAGACCAATTGCAATTTCTGTGGAGATTACTTCTCCAAAGCAAAAACAAACCACTTTTAGCATTATGACAGAGGAAGCCCCGAGACAGCTGGCTCAGCTGATCAGAGGAAGCCTCTGGAGAAAAATCCCCTGGGACCCTATTGCCTGCAATGTGATAGCCCACACTCCATTATAGAGAGCTGGTGAGCCCATGGAGTGCATCATGGCTTGGGGGAGCTGGACTAGGAGGAGTCTGAGTCCAGACTGGAGATTGCCCCGAGTTACAGTGCAAAGGCCTCACTTGTTCTCCTGAGCATCTCTAAACAACCAAAAGCTTTCACAAGGTGAAATCAAGGCTAAAGTTTCAGTAGTTCAAAGTGAACCAGCCAATAGGTAACAGCTATCAAAATGCAGCTTATTTGTGGACTTCTTTCTACGACCAAAGGGAAGATTAGCAATCTCCCTTGGGTGTTCATGTTTGAATCTTTCTAGACTCAGATAAGAGATGGGCCTCACAACAGCAGGTCTTTGCTTTGGGCAGTGCCAACTTATGACCCAGTAACAGAATAACTAGAGCAAGTAACAGAGAAATAAAACTTAAGAAAAATTTCACTGCTGCTCTCTTATACCAATCAGAGCATCAAGACAGACAAATGGCTTTTCATTGACCAATTTATCAAAGGGCACTTGATTTAATATCATTTTGTGTTTCTCCTATGCCAAAGGTGAAAACACACAGAACTAGCATTTTTATTTCCTTAATTTTGCCTTTTGGAGTGAAACCATAATCATTGCACTCCAGAGGAGGAACTGAAATTTGACATGGAATTTGGGGTTGGAACTAGAGGACCTTTAATGTCTCTATGATTCTATGATTGCCTGGGAGAAGTGGTTGATCTGCAGACTGATGGGAAAAGACAAGTGGACAAGTTTGTGGGATGAGCAGCACCTAAACTCTTCAAGCACCTCATGTTACAGGGTGGGCTGGTTCTGCGAGCACCAAAAAAGCTGACGTTATGTACACCAGAAACCAAACAGAGTGAAAGTTTGTAAGTAGCCAAACCAATGCAGGAACGTGCATTTTGGCATATGCTGGTTTTGGCTGGGGCAAAGCTGGTATGGAACTGTATTTTTGATTTGTGCTGGATATACCATTGATAACACAGGAATGTTTACATTATTGCTGAGCAGCTCTTACACAGAGTCAAGGCCTTTTCTTGCCTTTCACTCCACCCCACCAGTGAGTGGGCTGGAGGTGCACAAGGAGTTGGGAGGGGACACAGCTGGGACAGCCAAGCCCAAATGACCAAAGGAATATCCCAGACCATATGACATTTTGCTAAACATATAAAGCTGAGAGAAGAAGGAGGAGGTCGCTAAAAGTGATGGTGTTTGTCTTCCCAAATAACTGTTACATGTGATGGAGGCCTTTTTTCCTGGGGGTGGCTGAACACCTGCCTGCCCATGGGAGGCTTTACTCACTTCTTTTGCTTTACTTGCATGGGAAGCTTTTGCTTTACTTATTAAATTGTCTTTGTCTCAACTCATGAGTTTTCTTGCTTTTGTTCTTCTGATTCCTCCATCCTGCTGTGGGAAAGTGGCTGTGTGGGGTTTAGTTGCCAGCTGAGGTTAAACTATGATATGGCAGTGAAAAAAAGACCACTTATACTGTAATCTGGTGATGACCTCTTAAGAGCTGTGCATACAGAGCCCATTCCTGAAAAACCATCTCCTTAAGTATATTCAGTGTCATTAATCTTCCCTCATAAGATAGTGAAATTAAAAGAGAAAACAATCAGAACTGACAAAGATTGTTTTTTAAACACCATAATTATCTTGTGTGACTCACTGCCACACCATTATCATTGCTACCAAGAAGTTAGATATAGATTTAAAAAAAAAAAAATACATGGTGTTTTTGTGAGTCAGAAGACTGTACACAGCTGCCTTAGACAGGGAAACCAATGCAGGATACCTCTTTCTTTCTTTGGAGCATTGGTCATGAGCAGGATTATGAAGCTTTTCTGTAATTCTGCATTTTCTTTGAGTTGCCCCTTCTGGCTGATCCACCAGGGTTCTCCCCATGCTGCCACCCAAAGGGCTGGGGTTTGGCTTGGTGCTCCTGCCAGGATGCTGCAGTGGGATTAAGACAGGGGATATATGAAAGTCAAAAAAGCACCTACTACATGAAAAATCTCTTTTCAAATACATTTCCAGAGCCGTTGTGCATCCATTCTTACTCTAGGCAGCAACATCTCATCCCCTCACAACCCACAGATGGGCCTGTTGGCTGCCATCACTGCTCTGTCACTGACACCCCATGTGGCCTGTGGCAGCCTCGTGTGTCCCCCACCTCCCTCAACAGCCCTTCCACCTGCAGGAGTCAAGTCTGTGATTCTACCCACAAGTCATCCCATGCTATAGGTCTTGCCTATGTACAGGAAAATAGGTTCCTCTTACTACTGCTGTGCCCACTGCCCAGCTTAAGATGGTGTTCACCTCAGCTGGGTCTCCTAGATGCTGAAGAAATAAAAATAATCAGTTGAAGTAATAAAAAAAAAAGATTAAAAAAATCAGTATAAGTAATATAAGCAAGCAGAACCCACGCACCCCTGGAGCTGATACACTGGTCAGAAGACTCAGATCTCAAATCTGTTCATGAGATGTTACCTGTATGTGCAGCCTCAGCTAAGGGTTGGGGCACATCAGACAAACCCCTACATGAGCAGAAGAGGGCTTCTCCTGCAGCAATTCCCTGTCAATTTTTGAGCCTGTGCTCTAAACCACAGGAGATTACAATTTTAAGAGGGAGCATTTCAACAAAGGCATTTTATTCCCCTATGTTCTAGTTCTAGTTTAACACTTTTGAAAATATTCAGAAGGAATTAGGCCACTGGTGTGGAAAGTTGCTATGTGTAGCATAATTAAAAGTAGTGAAGAAGGTCATTGAATCACCTTCTGCAGTAGTGCTGGGCAAGTGATCAGTAAGCATTGCTGCAGCAGTAGGACAGTGAAAGTATTACAGGCTTTCAGATGTTAAAGAGAATATCTCCTGTTCATCAAATCTAGCAAGCCAGATGCTATGGGCTTTTGGCTTTCAGGCATTTTCCATGGTGAGACATTCCCACACAAAACCACTTTGCTCTCTGTCACCAGACACCAGCCCCAGCGAACCACTCTGTGGCTGCAAGGAGCTGTGGTGGCCCAGCTCCCATGGCACTGGAGCCCTGGGCCCACAGCACTCACTCCACAACTAAGTCTTGGGAGAACACGGCCCCAAAGTTGAAAACAAGTGCACACTTGAACTCCTGATTTCTGGCTCTCAGAAATCAGGCTTGGCTAAATAGGAATAAATAAATTAGTCTGAAGCTCCATAACACTTGTGCAACTGCAAGTTGCAAGTGCCCTGCAGATGATTCTGATGAAGCTGTTGTTTGCATCTTCAGGAGAAAGCACTTAGAATGAGGTTTTGAAACCTGAGCAGCATGCAAATGGCAGTGAGATAGGAAGATACTGTTCTGAATGACACCTTACACCGCTATTCATCTTCTAATACGCTTCAGAGATGCAGAATAGAAAACCAGGGAGGCAGTAGGAGTTCTCATCATTTTCTGTCCCAACAGACAGCCCAGAATAGAGATTTGCATTGAAAAATTCACAAGATACCATAGGTAGAGTTCACTGAGGCAAGAAGATGAATGAAAGTCTGGGCAGGTATTTGAAGGGGTGCACAAGTGAATGGGAAGGTCTGCCAGGAGATACAATTTCAAGGCAGATGGGAAGCAGAGAAAGATTTCGGTTCACAGCCAGGGAAATGCATAAATGCTACATCCACCCCAGCAATTTTCACTTGATATCATTTCATGGTGTATCTGTATATAGCAGTTGAAATCCCTCTGAAAGCTATAATGAAGAGTACCAGAATGCAGCCTAATTTCTTGGCTTGCTGTTCGGGCTATAATTTTGTTGGTCTTGCCTCAGCTCAGTGTTCCAGTGCTTTTAAGTAAAAAATGGTTTGGATGTTTTTTAGCTTCGGTGCTCTGTGAAGGAAACATAACTTGTGCAATCATACAGTAGCAAAAATTTTGAGCCCAGTGACCCAAGTCTGACAGGGAAAGTAGCAGCAAACTCAAAGAGGGTGACATTGTTCCAAGCCCCAGACAGGCTAACAGCATGAGGAGATAAAAGCAGCATCCTAGGCTTCACTGCTGCCTGCCCTCCCAGTGTGCTGCTCTGCTTGCTTGGACAGTTGCTTGGGAGTAAAAGAGTAGCAGATGGGGTTCTGGTGGTGTGAGGAAGGCAGAGGTCTCAAACCCATGGGAGGGCAGAACCTATTCTTCCCACTGCACCTGGAACAACTAATTTCTGAAAGAAAGTGGAAATCGGATCTTTCGTTGTCTTTCTTAAAATAGAAACTAATTGCCCTGGAGCATTCTGGCTCTACTTATGGGTCATGCCTCATGCCTCAAACACTTAAGTGTTTGGTGTGTGTTGTGGATTACATGGGCGTTTCAGCCAGAGGCAATTAGGACTGTCCAAGTCTATTTAGGAAGCAGGATACCTCCCCAGTGAGTATCCTTCCCAGTGATACAGATATCTGCCATTCAGTCACACCACAGTCTGGAAAGAAGAGGTGGCCAGTGCCACTGCCTGGTGAAAATACTTTGTGGGGTGACAACACTGTGACACAGAAAATGAAAGTAACTCTGGGTGGACACTGACTGGGGCCAGAGACCACTCAGTAACAGGAGAGAGCCACAAACACCCCTTTCAACTTGCCTGCATGCACAAGTGTGTGCATCAGACTCTTACTTCAAATAGCAAAAGAGGATTAAAAACGCCTGCTAGTTGTGAGATGAGCGTATTGCTGTCACCGGCTGTGAGAACATCTGAGAGCTGTGGGCACCAGACAGATGGGTTGGAGCAAGAATCCCAGGTGTGGGATAGAACGCATCAGTACTGATGATGCCAAGTCCCCAAAAGCCCTTCAGGATGGAGGAGATGTGAGGGAAGAAGAGGAGCAGAGACATCACAGAAAGAGCTGATGTGGCAGCAAATCTTTTCTAAGATATCCTTTTTTCTCACATAGGTATTTTTACTCTCTTATCTTCTGGAACTGCTCCACCTGGATGAGCCCCATTCCTTGCACATAGTGCAGCATGGAGCTTGTGGGGAGACACCACGAGGTGAGGTACAGCAGTATGATCCCATGACCCCCTCCACAGCCCTTCCTCTGTCAGGCATCCCTGAAGAAATCACCCTCTTCATTTTAAAAATGCCTCATCTCCTCTTCTCACAAGCAGCACTAATTGCCCAGTACTGGATGCAGAAGAAAACTAATCGTGGCAGGATCCATCCTTCTGCTGACACACTGCAAAACATGTGTTCTAACATGACCACATTTTAATGAAAGGAAAACAGGATCAAAACAATAATTTAAGGAGGAGTTTTGCAGAATGCTGGCTTTATCCGATCAGCCTGCTTTATGGGATGCAGTGCCTGTATTGTCAGTTCTGCCTAATAGAGAGAGAGAGCTCCTCTACACCAGATTATGCCTGAGGTGAAGCAAAAGAAGGACTTGGACCTGAAAGTCCCAGCTTAATACCTAACCAGTGGATGAGGAAGACATTAGCTCTGCTACCACCTACCCATGAAGTAATATTGTTTAGCTGTTTAAAATCCATTGCAGATGTGATTTACATAATAAACATTCCCTGAGGGCTAAGCTCGTATCTCTGTGTGCTGTGCAGGTTTGGGATGTACCATCTCTTTCCAGACTGCCGGAAGAGGAAACAGGAAAGGTAAAGGTTGAGCAGAGGGGAATCAGTATCAGCAGGATCTGAATCTCCTGTGAATCTTATCTGACATGAACTGTGGTAGCTTCTCCAAAGAATCTGTACTGCTTCTCCAAGCTGCTATGCATACATTAGCCTGAAACTGATTGAGTTCCTTTTTGGTCACCACTGTGAAAACAGGTAAGTTTTGTAAAAAATTTAAAGCTACTAGCCATATCCTGCTGGCCTGGGTTTGAAGTTAAGTTTCATCTTAAGTTTGCAGGTTGTGCCAGCCAGGAAAGTTCTATTTATTTTACATGCAGCAAGCAAGGTTATTTTCATGGCAGCGTAGGATAACTCAGGTTGGGAAGAGTTCCCTGGAGGTGTCCAGTCCAGAATCCCGCTCCAAACAGGGTCAGTCATGGGGTCAGCTTAGGGCTTTATGCAACTGGGTATACAAAACCCCCCTGGATGCAGAGTATTTTAACCATACTCACTGTCAGGAGGGCATTCTGACTTGCAAAATGAATGATGGGCGATTTATTCCATCTGAGTGGCACATTTTAGACATGCACATCAAATACTGGATGTAGTGACAGCAACTGTGATGTGAAAGCACAGCAAATACTGTTTGCAAACAATCCTTTAAGCTGCAGGAGTGGAAGGGACTAGCAACCCATCCAGAGTTGGCAAGGTGAAGTGTGAGGAGCTTGGGAAGCAGCAGTAATAGGGAAGGATAAATAGGCTAGATGAAGCTACCAGGGGTTTAGAAACTGGACAGAATGCTGAGACTGTGGATAAAAACCAAATGGAGAAACATGAGCACAGACTGGAGAGAGACAAGGGAACAGAAGTGCACAAACACTCACTGGACAAACACAGCACAGAGGAACAATGAGACTGATGGGCAAGGAGGTGGGGAAAATTAAGAGAGAATGCTGACATTTATCCAAGTTGGAGACACTTGGGGAGCTGGGAGTTGGGGAGCTGGCGGACACCTAGGACTGAAAAGAAGAATTAAGGGAGTTGGTGTTGAAGGTGAGAGCAAAGAAATAGGCTAGAAGGGACACAAAGGGAATGGATCAGGTTTGGGAACTATGGCCTCTCAAATTTCTGCAGGAGTTTGAGCAGTGAAACCTGTAGGCACATTTTCTCATTCTGAGGTTCTCACAACTCACCACTGACCTGTTTGTCTGCCATACTCCAGTGATACCTGCAAACTGCACAATGTTTAACTGGGGCAAATATATACCACATGCTTGATTTTGGGGTAGGGCGAGGAAGACTTTATAAAAGAGACATTGCACTACACACTGTATGAAAGAAATTGCACTGTTTTAAAAAAATCACTGCAAATATCACAACACAATTGCTTCTGCAATTTTAATTCAGCCCTACCTCTGTGTGTGGTACAATCTATTCCAAATTAAATGATCACACAGATTATTATCTTGTTCCACAAAACCTCTGCTGCAGACCAAACACAAAAAAGTCATTAAGTCCTTACCCCAGAGAACTTCCAGTCTCAGGAAAACCAGACAAAGGAGTGTGAAGGGAGCCACCTCAGGAAGAAGGTGGGGAGGGAGTACAACAGAGCAGCAACATTTACAACTAGATTATTTTTGGAGAAATGTTTGGATAAGAGAAGGTTCCAGGAACACACTAAAAGACACACATTCCTGTGCCTAAAGGGGCCTACGAGGAAGACAGAAAGAGACTTTTTACAAGGGCACATAGTGACAGCCTGAGGGGGAATGGCTTTAAAGTGAAAGAGGGTAGGTTTAGATTAGATATTAGGAAGAAATTCCTCATAGTGAGGGTGGTGAGGCACTGGAACAAGTTGCCCAGAAAAGCTGTGGATGCTCCATCCCTGGAAGTCTTCAAGACCAGGGTGGAACTAGATGATCTTTAAGGTCCTTTCCAATCCAAACCAATCTATGATTTTATGAGTCTGTGATTTTCTTTTTTTGTTGTTTTGTTTTTTGTTTTTTTTTCCTGGAGTCAGAGTAATATTATGGAATTAGAAAAAAATAATTAAAGCAAGAAACAAGTTTCACAAGAGAGGGGATCCACTGACACACAAGGCAAGGCAAAAGGGAAGATTTCAGCACTGGAAGACAACTGAAAAATAACAAGCAAATCACAACAATGACACTTTTGTGGTTAGAGCACTGAATTCCCCCTGCTGCATCCCTTTTATCTTACAGGAGGGCAAGTCAATGTCTCTTTATCGATCTGTGGTTAGCTGCGACATCAAACAGATGACAGCAGTGAAGCCTGTTGCTGTTGTGTCTTGTGGTCCCATCATCCTAGAGCTGATGTGAGCACCTTGCTGGCCAAAATCCCTTGGGAATTGCCCACAAACCAACTGCATTTAAAAACTGTTAAAATGAAGTTAAAACGCCTCCATCTCTTTCCTAGCCCCACCGCGAAGAGTCGTGTTCACTGGCCATTCACAGCCCTCACTTAGCCGGAACAATCATCACAGGGTGTGCTTTCCCCTCTGGTTTTAACCACACAAGTGTATCTGTGTCGGAATCTTTTCAAGCTCACCGCTAAAAATCCTCTGCTGGGCTTGGGCAGGAGGGCTTCCCCCCTTCCTTGACTACTCCAGGCACAGTTAGCAAATGCATTTCCCCAAAGCTGAGCAGTACGATACGGATGGCAGCAAAAGTTCAACTGTATGCATATAACACAAGCACAGTAAATGTAGTCCATGTCACACCATTTTGGAGCTCCCAAGGGAACAAAGGGGCTGTAGCGCCCTTCGTGGGTCATTTGGTCTAATAGCCTGGCAGCTATATCCTCCGGCGAGGATACGTGTGAATGTGTTGCCCCGTAGGGACTACGCAGTGACTCATCACACTCGTCTAGTGCCATTCAAGATCTGCCATGAAGAAGTCACAGCCTTGGTTAAAGTCATTGGTGCTGATTAGTCCCCATCAAATCCTGTGTGGGCACTTCCACCATCCCCAGTCAGGCTAAAGATGACACTCTCATACTCTTCACACCTAATGGGTAGAAGTGCTCTCTACAGCACTACTTCATCCTACCACCCTTAGCCACAAATAGATTAGCTTGGATATCCGCAGTCAGGAGAGATGATCCAGGCAGCCAGACTTCCAAGGTATGCTTCTTAAAGTAAGCAAATTCTTAAAAGTAAGTAGATAAGCTCTGCCTTCCACAGTACCTTCTCTTTTCCTTGCTCACCAACAAGTTAGCCTGTGGCCAACCTAACCAGCGGCTACATAAAGGGTAAGAGCAGTTTTCCTCCTCCCTACTGGGGCCACAACTCCTGCATGCAGAGCCCTGCAGCCGAGCATCCTGCACCCTCACTCTAACCCTCTGCAAGCCCCATTTGCCGTGCTGGGTGGTGGGCACAACCCAACCCTAGGAGGGAAAAGGCTTACCAGGATTACTCGTACCCCACGGAGCCCTTCCAGTGACCACAGTGCGAGGAGACCTGTGCCTCGGAAACTTGATCTAAGACCTCAGGGGAACCCTCATCTCAAAAATAACGGTTCTACACGTGCTCTGGCCATGGTAGATATGGGGCGCTGCGCCCACTGGCAATGGACCCTGGAGAAGGATCCTACCCAACCTCACTCTCCTTTCCAGCGTCCTCCCTGGTTACCCGCACTCTCTCATCTCGGGTTAAAGGTAGTTTATTTAAATACATTTTTTTCAATCTCCCCCTTCTTAAAATTATCTCTGCTTTGATAATTTTTTCCAACTAACTGCTTTTTAAGTGACAACTTTCTATCCGCTGGGCGAGCAGCCCCCACCGAGGCATCTCCCCCGGGCTCCGCCGCAGCACCGATGCCGAGGCTTCCCAGTTCCCCGCTTCCCTCGGCAAAGCACGCCCTTGCTGCGGACCCTGGCTCCAAAACTGGCCTAGACGCCTTCCGCCAGGTTCCTTGGATAGAAGGGCAACATCTCCGACACCTGCGGAAGGGACGGGGAGCGCAGCCCGGGCCGGCTGCCCCCTCCCTGGGCACCGCTGGGTCCCGGGGCAGGGGGCGGGCGGGGAGGAGGTGGCCAGCCCGGTCCCGCCCCACGGCTCCGCGCCGGGAAGGCGGCAGGAGAGAGCGGGTCGGGCCGGGAGTCAACAGGACCGGGACCGGGACCGAGTCCTGCTCGGCGCCGGCACCACGGCCCGACGGGCCGGGGGTAAGTCCTGGTTTCTGCCTCTACGCTTCCTCCTGCCCGGCGCCGGCGGTCCCCGTTCCCGCGGCCCCCCCGCTCCCTTTCCCCTCATCCCTTCTCTTCTCCCCTCACCCCCCCGCGGCGTTCGGTTTTCCCCAACCTCCCTTGTCCCCGCGGCAGCCCGGGGCCGGGGGCACGACGGGGAGCGGCGCAGCTGCCGCTGCCCCTCGGGTGCGGAGCAGCACCCGCAGCTGGAGACGGACCCAAAGACGCGGCCACGTCTGTACCCTACGCTCGGACACCGGACCCTTCCCTGCACCCTGCATCCCGCGCCTGGACCCGCCCCCCGGGCCGGGAGCAGCACCCCGAGCCCTCCGAGGAAGAGACCCACGGGAGAAGCATCCCTTTTCCTCCCTTTCCCCGCCGTCTGCGCGTCCCCATGACTGCGTCCCTTGTCCCCGTCACAGCTCGTCACATGAGTGCCCAGGGTGGTGGGTATCCTGCCACCTCTGTATGCTGGTATCCAGATACGCTGGTACTTGCCCGGTTTGGCAGCACCGTGGCCAGGTGCGGAGTGAGCAGGGCTGTAGGGGTGGGGGGCAGTTCAGGGATGGGCGACCTGGCGGGGGGAGCATGATAAGGAAGACTGGCCTCCGGATGAGAGTCGGTAATAGTCCTCGAGCTTGTCAGGGGAAGAAGACAGGACAAAAAAACCACGAACGAACTGTGTACTGTGGTGTCTTAAGCCTTCTGGTTATATTATGCATGATGTCTTGTTCGTTCCCTGTTGTACCTTTGCTTATCAGTTAGTCAGCTGCTTAATGTAGTTCTTTTTGCAGCACTACAGCACCAGCCTTTCCTGGCCCCTGACAATACAGAATTCCCAGAGCAAGAGCTGTGTCGGTGCAAGGGACACGGCAAAATGATTTCTATCTTGGGATGATTGCAGCTCAACTGTTTTATAAACAAACAGTTTTGGACTCAGCAGCAGCACTCATGCTACAAGAGGTCCTTGTAATCCAGTGGAAGGCTTAATTTCCTTGTCAGGGATAGAAGAAAGACAGAGGAAAGTGAGCACAAGCATTTTCAAATAAAACACATGCCATAAGAGGTGGAATCTGTGTTCACAGGGCAGAGGAAAGTTCAGTTTCCATCCCATTCAACCCTTGTCCTCTTCCAGCTACAAAGCAGCAGGGGAGAGTGGCACCAGTTTTAAGGATGAGTTTATCTCAAAGGACTGGAGCAATTTATACCTATTGCACAGCTACTCTTCCAGGTGTATAGGTGTGCAGCAGCTGTGCATCACAGATACTGCTGTTCAAGGGATGAGGTGAAACAGAGTAATGTTTATACCACTGCTATTGCAATGTTTTGTCCTTGCCTTTCATACCTGTCACACTGATGATGAGTTCAACAATAGAAGCAGTAGCAAAAGAAAAAAGATCAGATATTGTATCTGATTAAATGTCATGAAACAACCTTGGGACATCAGCCTTCATATTTCTGGAAAAATTCATCCTCCTAATGAAGAATTGCTCTGGAACCTACCCTTTCTTGGATCTATTGTAAGCAAAAGAAATGCAGAGTACCCTGCAAGAATACGTCTATTATGTCATCCCAAACTTCAAGTCAGTTTGCTTTTCACCACAGGAAGCACATCTTCTGGCCAGGCATGGAAAACATAGAGCACAGTACGGATGAAATGGGAGCAGCACTCACAGTCAAGCTTTAACAGGGCAGGCAGGGTCTGGGACAGAAACATGGTGCAGGAAGAGAAATTCTGGAGGTGGTGCTTGCTGCCAGGCAGCCAGGGACCAAGAGGCTACATGAACATTGCAGGGGTGGCCTCTGCCAGGCTGCAGAGCACTCGAGCATGAAAAGTTATTGAAGACGTTTTTTGATGAGGGAAGAGAGAGGATACTTCAGAAGAAAAGCTACAAGATCCAAGCTTCTGGCAAAGCTGTACTTTGGGTAACTACATTGGGTCTTTCTCAGCATTTCATATTGTTGTCTTCCAGACTCCATTCTTGCCCAGCTGACTTGTACTATGCATCTTAAAACTGTTGCCACTTTCCATAGAGCTGCATTGGTACCTTTCAGGCACACCCAGGAAGTAAAGTCTCGCATTCTTCTCTTGGCTTAGATTCAGTGAAAAACAGAACAGGCCAAGCAAGTCTTCAAGCAAAACTCTGCCTATATATGAGCAGAAAGAAGACCTCTATGATTGGCTTGAAGTAGCATTCATAAAGGAAGTATGAAAATTATACACCATTGACAGAGGGTACTGTTCTCCTTAATTACTGTAGAGCTCTGACTTTTAGTCACCTCTTTCTTTCTCTTTGCAGTGGCATCCCCATGGCCCTCTTCACCAGAGCCAGCAGTCATCCTAACACCACTGACCCCATCCCCTGTGGGGCAAACAACAACACTACAGAGCCTGACCTGCCACACTCACATGCCTACTATGCCCTCTGCTACTGCATCTTGATTTTGGCCATCATCTTTGGGAATGTGCTGGTCTGCTTGGCTGTGCTGAGGGAACGCGCATTGCAAACCACAACAAACTACCTTGTGGTGAGCCTGGCAGTGGCAGATTTGCTGGTGGCTACTTTGGTGATGCCATGGGTCGTGTACCTGGAGGTGAGTGCATTTTAGGAAAGATTAGCAGAATTTAACCACACCCCTGCATGCATGATCATGTTCCTAACAAAGTCAGTAGCAAAATCTAGACTAACCTAAGCAGTCCTGGAGCTGGCCTGCAGGATGTGTACAGCTCAGGTGTGTTACATCAAATGATTAAAAAGAAAGGAATAAGCGAGTGTGTGTGATGTGGTGTGTTTGTGTGTGGGAAGCCATCCCATTAAGACAGAATTAGACTCTGCAATTTGATTGCAACTAAAAAATATTATTAAAAGTCAAATTTTATTTCAGCCTGGAGTAGTTTATCAGCTCAAGGGCAATCTAGTCTATAATGAAATCACATTATGCTTTGCATTAGAAGAGACTTGGCACTTGCTCTTGCTGTGGACAGGGTGGGACTGAGACACATCTGCGGAGCAGCCTCTGCCCCCATGCAGTGCTGTGGTCATGATTGGTGAGCACAGCAGGAAGTCCATTCCCTAGTTGTGTTTGTAGACTAATACAACTTGAAGACTAATTTCCATCTGTGGAACTTCCATCTGAGTAGCTGGTATAAGAAAGTCATCCAAACAACAGGGAAAAGAGCCCATATACATCCCAAACTACCACTCCTGGAATTGCACAGTGTCTTCTAGAAAACTGAGCTATAGGACTCCAGCAAGACCAAGATTAAAAAAAGAGTCAAAAAAGCCCCAAAGTTATTTCAGCATTTGCTACTGTTTATGGATCAGTGATACTACCAGTGAAGCAGAAATGGCGTCATGCTTTGATCCACTATGAGCCTGAAAATTGCCAAAGAATCATCCAGTCCTCAAAACTGTGTACAATACCTATTCACCTACTGATTGCTTGCTAAACCAGATGTCTGAGAACTGGCCATTATTTATGGAGGAGCTAAAGGTGGATGAATGCTGCTTGTTAACATGCTTTACACTCCATTTTTAGTCATCTGTGGCCATGGAATACGTAATTTTATCAATCATGCAAGCATAACTCTCTTTCTGAGAAGTCTTCTGGGAAGGCTGTGACAGAGCAGCAATAGGAACATTTTATAGGCTCAAAATCCTCAACTCCACCTAATGAAGTTTTAGCACAAAAATGCAGTTCATTGATGTATCTACCAATCTTCTGGGATCAACGGGTGCATCTAATATACCAGTACTGCTGCCCTGGTTCTTTACTGAGCTCTGGCTACCACAACTGCTGAAGATCACCAAGGTTTCTAAGAGAGTGACATTAAGGTATCCTGCCCACTGAAATTTGATAGCATTAGACATCGTATAAAATGGAGCAGGACATGTAGCACATTCTTCTCACAACATCCATTTCTACCTCCAAAGGGGAAGAAAACTTCAGAAGATGGTTGTAACTGAGGTCCAGTCTGTTCAGACCACAAGAGTAACTCTGTCTCCTCATCTGTGTCTGTCACACTGGTGCAGCAAGACCGACAACTGCTCTTTGAGCTCAAGAAGCTCTACTGGACTACTGTCAAAGAGAGGACAGAGAGCTGAGTTACTGCAGCTCAGCAGTTCACCACTTGTCAGCAGTCCTGACCACGTGCATGGTCTTTGTTTCTCCCACTGTGAAAACCCATGAGCAGTCATTTCACAGCTGCAGGAGGAAGCTCTCTTAAACACTAAACCCTTCAGTGAGCCTGCTTAGATACACCGCTGCTTACGTGCCTGTCACCACCTGATGCAACTTAGTTTCTTACTTTCCCATCCATGTGCTTCTTATTGTGGCATCATCATTCATATCTGAATTGTAGAGATTCTTTTGTTTATTTTAAGAATTCAGGAGAGTGATGGATATACATAAGTTACAAAGAAAAATCATTATGCATTCATAAACTGGAAAGCTTCCTATCAAGTTGGGAAGTTAATAATACCACAATTTTGTAAATAAAACATACTGGCCATCAAGAAAAATGAGGTGAGAACCTGACCTGAATAGTCTATAGGGAGATGTACAATTGTCTTTTACAGAGCCAGGATTTCATCCTGGACACTATTCCTACTTCTGTTGCACAGTCATGGAGTGGTAATGAGAGATTGTATCAGCTCATCTCTCTGTAGTTTGCTCTCATCAGCTGTAAGAGAATAATATTTGACCATCCACTTCACCCAGGCAGATGTGGGGATTCATTCAATTAATACCTGGGATGTCCTTTGAGATTCCCAGACAAAAGGCACCAGAGGAATAAAGAACAGCTACCCTGCCAGCACATGAAAACCAGAAATGCACACTAGCAAGTTCTAGCTTCTGTAGCAAAGATGAGCAGAACAGAGCAATAAAAGGAGGAGCAGAAATAGAATTTAAGAAATTATGAACAAAGCCTATAATGAAAAGGCTCTTCTTAATTGTAAAATTCTGGAATAAACTCTGGGTTTGCATACCCTGCAGGTAAATATTAACTACTTCACCAACTTCAGCAGAGCTACTCCCCGTTTTAAAAGTTGTGGCTGGTGGAAGTAAGGATGGGTTTTAAGCCCAAACATTTTCATCTGTTGATCATCCTTTTAACACAAGCTACAGTCTGCTGTGCAGGTGGTGTGATCTAAATGCATCATCCTGAGAGGGCTCACTTCAGAGCCATTCCCACCAGCACCTTCTTCAGTTTTAATGGTTCATAATCTCGAGTTTAACATTTTAATGTGCTCAGGACCTTGGAAACTCCCTCAGTTAAGTGCTTGTACATCTGCTGAAATAGCAGCAGCTGGCTTTCATGCAAACACCTGCCACTGACTCTTGGTTAAATATCCTTCAGACTCCACAGATCACACAAAAATTGCATTGCTTTGCTTTTTGCCTCAGACTGCAGAAACATCCCTTCCTGGGTCCCACTGCAAAGGCTTCCAGCAATGGTTTTGTTGGTTTTTTTTTGAGATGGTCAGCAAATCTCAAAATCTGAAACTTAAGTAAAACCAGTGTGGAGTTTCTTTTGAAGCTGAACCTACCTAATAAGGTCCCTAGTTTCAGAGAAACAGCCTTCAGCCTTCAGCTTGCCTTCCTGTAGCTCACCTAACTGTGCAGAAAAGCTCAATGGGTTTGGTTTGGCATTTTTTCCTTTGCTTGCTTTTTTTAGAAGAAAACAAAGGAGCCCCACTAGTATCAGAGAACTGGAGAGGAAGGCACAGTTCCCCTTCTGCAAGCCAATTTCCATTTCTCTCCTCTGCATGCATTCAGGGTCAGAGGGTATAATGGAACACTGCTTCATTCAATACCTGACCTCTGAAATGTAGCAGCTGGGTCCAGCAGAGAATACCCTAAAGACACAGCTCACCTCAGCAAGTTTCTGTGCCTATGTGTGGGAATGCTGCTACTATCAAAACGATTTAAATTTCTCAGGAATAGTTCTTAAACAATTCTCACATTGTGAATTCTGTATTTATACAAGTGCTTCTCTCTGTAGGATGCTACATCCTTCCTAAGCATTGACACTTGCTGCAGGGTTGACCCACTGCCTTAGAAGTCAAGCCTGCTTGTGGCACCCTCTCCAGCCTGATCTGGGATGGGTATTTTTTAGTGGGTCTTAAAAACCTCCAAGAAGGGATCCTGCACAGACTTACCAAACAACTGCCTCCACTGTCTCACTGTCATTGTAGTCAGGAAAATTACCTTCACAACTAATTTGCGCCTTTCTTCCAGGTCATTCCTGCTGCATCTTTTCCTCCCACCACACACTGCTGTGGAAAGCCTGGCTACATCTTCTTAGAAACCTGCCTCCAACTTTTTCAATAACCTCCCGCCAGGCTCTAGAGGGCTGTTAGCCTCACACCATTCAAAGCCATCTCTTTTCTAGGCTGAACAAGTGCTGTTCCCATAGCTAGTCCTCACAGGACAAGTGCTGCTCCAGCCCATAAGTACTGTTTTGGTGGACTACACTGGACTCACTCCTATTTATCAATGTTTCTCCTATACTGGGGCCTCAAATCCATATGCAGTTGTTCCAGATACTGTCTAAACGTAAGCAGAGAGACCAAGAACTAGTGTTAGTTTCTGAAAGCTTCCCAGGATCTATCTGAAACAGCCAGATCTACAGGATTGGAGGCCAAAATCCAGGCTCTCTTCCAAGCATGGACTTTCCTCCCCTTTTTCTCTCCTACCCCTCCTCGCCACTCAGCACAGCCCTGGGTTTGTTTGCAGTTGGAAGCCAGGCTGCCTCCTTGTTCATCTCCTACAGAGAATGAGTGCTGAGACAGACCACCTCACTCGGAGTCAGGCTGTCATCTCAACCCCAAGGAGAGTGGGGGCACACAGTGCTTGGAGGATATCATTGTCAGCCAAAAAGGTCATTGTCAAGAATTTGATAGCTGGTCCTTAAAAACACTTTTCTCCTTTACAAAGATTGGCTGCAACTGAGCGTTCACAACTACACACTTCAGATTAAAAACTCAAAACAACCAGAACAACAGCTCGACAGGGTAGCAACCCAAGCCCATTTATCTCAATTGCCTGTGAGTTCTCACTCAGATCTAATAATCAAAATCTAACTGAGATAAGAATCCAAATAAGGTTTTAGGGAAGCCTCGGTCTCAGGTCTCTGTTTCATAATAAATGCATAAAATTTGCAGTGCTTTTCCAACTCACTGCCTCAAGAGCACTCCATCAGCTAAACTGAGAAACATTTTCAGACCTTAGATTTTCTCAGATAATCCTTAATCAAAGGATATATACAGTGATATCAAATTTAAATCAATTTAATGGTAGGCCTTGAGGGAAGGGGTGGCTGCTTTTTCTTCACCCTGCCTCCCTCAGGCAAGAGCAAATAAGTGATTGAGACTAAGGTGAGGCTCCTTTTCCATGACCTACTTCTGTGTTATCTTAAACACAACATGTGTGCCTTAGTTTCCCTTTGCACATCACTGTGGACATGCACTCATCTAACAATTTTTTACCAGGACTTGGTGCAGGCCAAGGCTGACAGTTTTGTGGTTGCTGATGCAGGTGACCGGAGGAGTCTGGACATTCAGCCGTATCTGTTGCGATATCTTCGTCACCATGGATGTAATGATGTGCACAGCCAGCATTTTAAACCTCTGTGCTATCAGCATTGACAGGTGAGAGACAACAGCATCCAGGGGGATAGTCTGGATATGGGGGTTGGTGCTGTACCCCTGTGTGGCAGGGACAAGGAATTGGGGTGTGCACAGACAGCATTGGTGTCTTCAGGACCACCAACCTCCCTGCAAGTCTGTCCCTGCCATTACTGCTAATAATGTGGCTCTGTCCACCATGAGCTAGAACAGGTCTGCACTGGAAGGCAAAGAGACACAAGCAATAAAACATACCCAGCAGGTAGTCAACCACATCCTTGTCCTTTTTGAAGGCAAGAGCTTCCAATTCCCGTTGAGTCTCAGAGAGGGTTTCTCCATCTGGAGATCTCACTCACAAAGTTTTAACTAAAAAAATCCTGCCATATATATAGGGAGAAGTGAGATTATTGCTGTGTAATATTTAGCTTTGCTCTGGTTTTCTGTGCCTTAAAACTAAGCCTATCTTAAGCAATTCTGAGGGCTGGGAGCCAAGACCTTGGCACATGTGGTGCTGTTAGGACCAAGGAGTGGGAGAAGCAAAACGTACTGCGTGCTGTACCTTTGTAATATGTAGTTCAAGAGTAATAACATGAGGCAGCTCTCAATACTCTGTTGGTCCAGTGTTCTTCCATGGGAATCTTTATCCCCATTTCATTTGGCTCTGTCTGCAAGGAGCAGCTCCCAGGCTATCCTAAAGATGAGAATCCTGTGCCTTGCAAATCCTAGCCTTGCTGAGCTACATCCTCAACAGGGGCACCTCAACAGCTGAAGGTCCTGTCAGCTGGACTGACAGCAGACCAAGAAGCTGAGACAAAGAGTTTAGTAGGTTGTGGTTGCTCCAGAGAATGTTCTTTCCCAGCAATGCACATTTAATATTAGAAGTTTGAGGGTTGTTGATTTCTTGGGGTTTCTAGATCCATCTGGTATCCCAAACCTTGTAGCTTCATGTGCTGTCAGTTCTGTGGAGCATTTCTCTGCAATGCTGCCAACTAACTCTGATTTCCTCTGTTCCTCCCCACAATGCCCCACTTACCATTTCTGAAAATTGCTGATCCCATCACCTGATCTTCTTTCCTCTTCTATTTCTTCACCACATTCACCATCACATTGCCTGTGTTGCTTGCATTTCTCCTTTTAAAAACCTGGTCCATTTCCTCCCTCCATTCTTACCTCTCCTCTTCCTGGAGCTGGTTTGGTCTGCAGATACACCGCAGTGGTGAAGCCAGTTCAGTACCAGTACAGCACTGGGCAGAGCTCCTGCAGGAGGGTCTCTCTCATGATTGTTATAGTCTGGATGCTGGCATTTGCAGTGTCATGCCCTCTACTCTTTGGCTTCAATACTACAGGTAGGTGATGTCCTGAACAACAGCATGCACGGAGGGGGTGGAAATGGAGCTGCCCTGTATATGGGTTATTTAATGCGGATCTTGCAGACTTGCCAAGTTACAGGAAATTTTAAGAAACAGGAAAGAACACTATGAAGGGTGAGAAAATCTCCCTGTGCTCTTGTCCGTAAATTTGCCATTTGCTCAGGCAGACACTGACTGTTCCTCTGAGGGCACACCTGCCTGCTCTACTGCCAAATCAATGCCCATCAAGGTGTCCAGGTCTACAAAATACCATCAAACAATCACTTTGAGCACACAGAGCGAATCTCCAGACGTGCAGCACATACAACACACACGAATAAGATTTAATGGCATTTTGCTGATGTAAACAGGTCCAGACAGAAATTTTAAATCTGATATAGGACACATTTCTAAACAGCAAGGGTTGCATATCAGCACTGCTTTTGAGAAACTTTCCCATCCAACTGCCTGTCTGCTTCCTCAACTAGTCCCTTAAGGAGAGCAAACAATTTAGCCCCCAGCTGGGAAGCAGGTTGGTCTTTTTCCTTTCCCTCAGCTACAGCAATCCATACTCTCTGGAAGCAGAGGAACAGTGGAGCCTTTCTAAGCCACAAGCAGAAGTCCTCTGCTCCTCATCCATCCTCTCTGCAGTGCTTGAGGAAAGAAGGGGATGGTAGTGGGAAATGCTGTTGGTCCCCTCCACCTGATCCAGACAGATGGGTATAGGCACATCTCTGCATTTAGACAGCTTAGAGGCTGTCAAAGGAATAGGAGAAAGGATGAAAAGAGATAGGATCCTATGAGAAAGGATGGGAACAGACATGAAAGAACAGAGCTGTTGGCCAGAAAAGCAGGGAGATGCATACTGGCTAATGCTAGATGGCCCTGTATAGAGTTAATTTTAAGCATCAATTAGGCAAGTGGGTAAGCCACAGCATAATCCACACTCTTTAGACAGCCTTTGTCCCACATTTTGACTTGCTTTGCCAATACATTGGAGCCTCCTTGTACTAAACCAAAGCAGCTCAGCAGCTCCTCTCTCTCTCTGTCTCTATCTCTCTTTCTCCTCCCCAGGGGATCCCAGTGTCTGTTCCATATCCAACCCTAATTTCATCATCTACTCCTCTTTGGTGTCCTTCTACCTCCCCTTCGTGGTGACCCTGCTGCTCTATGTCCGGATTTACCTCGTGCTAAGGCAAAGACAAAAGAAGCGAACCCTCACCCGGCAGGGCAGCCACAGCGCCAGCACCAGACCGTGTTATGCACACAAAGTAAGAGTCACATGAATGCAGTAGGAGCTGTCAAAAAGGACAGGGAATGCATCATCTCTTCTCAAAGGGTCAAAGGACAGAACAGAAAGCATAAAGACATGACATGTTTTCATCCCATCCCTCACTCATATATCGTGGTATTTGAGATGCAGAAGCTGCAGTTAAATCCTTTTCAGCCTTCTAGAAAGCAGATACTCCCTGTGTACCTCTGCCCTCTAGAAATGGCAACTAGAAAAGAGCACAGCCTACTTCAATATTTCTTCAGAACAGGGCTTTCTCAGCCGTACATATGTCTGGCTAATTTCTTCATTTATTGATTTTAATGTCTTCATTTATTGATTTTTTGCTCTTTGAAGTTTCATTCTCAAGGCTTCACAGGCTTTAACCTATATTATTAAAACAAAAACCACTCTTCATCTGACACACTTAAGAGGTCAAAATCCTCATGGTGCATGGAGCATTTGTTCCACTGACCTTTCTAGATGAAATATCTGCAACCATGGGAACAAGCACAATGGTTTGAAAGGAATCACCTGGTCATGCATATCCAGTCCTTTTTCTCATTTTCATACAGTGAAGCTACATTAAAAGGGTGAGGATGTTGTGGGGAGCAGGGCCAACAAAAAAAATACAGATAGCAAGGTTAGTTGAGCAGGTGTTTCTGCTCTTATTGTTCTTATGTTTCTCCTTGGTGAGATGGAGGCAGAGAGTTGTCAAGTGCCAGTTCACCCCTCAGGTCAGTCCACAGGACTGACTTAGGAGCAACCTAAGAGGCAAGTGGGGCTAAGGATGACTCCAACTTTCTTTATCACCCTTTGACCCAGTGAACAGTTTGGATGGTTTTCAGTTCCTCTTTGGCATCCTCTTTTGCAGGAACACGTGGAAAGAAAAGCTTTGCCAAACAGATGCCAAGGCACCTTTTCCCCTTGTCTCCCACTCAAATGCACAGGCCAGGGGATGTCTACCAAAAGGAAGTTGCTGACTGTCTTCAGCCTGCAGCGGTACCGAAGCTTCTGCCATGAGGAATCCCTTACCAAGACACCAGGGACTACACAAAACAGCAGGCTGGAAGAGAAGAGAAAGTACACAAAGCCAGGCGTGGAGGTACGGAGGCTCAGCAATGGCAAAACCATCAGCTCTTTGAAGCTGGCACACCAGCAGCCCCGACTGATCCAGCTTCGAGAGAGGAAGGCAACACAGATGCTCGCGATTGTCCTGGGTGAGTGAGAGCCACTCCATCTAGTGGAGTGCAAGGGGTAATGGTTTGGAACTTCCAGGAGCACAGACTCTTCTAATATAGTATTGAGATTTTAAAAAATGCAGGCCAGGCCGTGGCATCAGCTGTCACTGCTCCACAGTGGCGAGACTTTTAGGGATCTAGAGTAATGCTCCCAAATGTTGAAAGCCAAGTGTGTTAGTGTTTTATTTGCTATGTTTTGTTACTCTTATGTTTTACATCACTGGCCAACAAGCCCTGCTAAAGGGAACAACAGCCAACATCTTTGCTTTCCCTTTTCCTTTATTTTACTATTATGAAGCTGGAACAATCCTAAATTTCCATACACGCAGAAGTGCTTAGGTCCAATTACAGAAGGGGAAAACAAGTCAAGGAGCTGCAGAGGAACCAGGAGATTGGTGCCCCAGTCATGTGCTATGGTCACCAGAGCACCATTTCTGCTCAACAACTCAGTAGTAACAAGGAAATAACTCAGCCCTCATTGTAACTGATTAAAGCAGCTGAGGCAGCAGTCTTTCCCTCAAAGTGGTGGCCACTTGCTTTTGTGTGTCACCAGGCCACATCTGAAGCCCCATCCATCCATTCACAAAACTGGTCCCAAGAAAACTGAGCTTTTGTCAAATCTCTCTGTGTCAGGAATAAGCGTCTCCTTTAGTGTTTGTGAAACACAGACACATGCATGGAAACAGTAAAGGGATGGAGGGAGAGGGCACAAGTACAGGCCCCTTTATAAGTCATCATTTCTCTAAGCTCACGGGTTCTTTTCTTCCTCTCTCTAACACAGGTGCATTCATAGTCTGCTGGCTGCCCTTCTTCTTGCTTCACATCCTCAATGCCCACTGCCCATCCTGCCATGTGCCCCCAGGGCTTTACAGTGCCAGCACCTGGCTTGGCTACGTCAACAGTGCCCTCAACCCCATCATCTACACAACCTTCAACACCGACTTCCGCAGAGCCTTCCTCAAGATCCTCTGCTGCTGACTGCGGGGTTGGCACTGGATTGCATGAGTCTGCAGCAGACTCCTGGCCCAGGGACAAGGCATGGGGCCCTTCCCTCCCTCTGCTTCACATGCAGTGGGGAGTGATGTGCTCCTCTCAGCTGTGAGTGATGGTGGTCAGCATGGCATGGTCATTTTTGACAGCCAGGCACCTTCTGCACCAGTGAAGAGCAGAAATGCACCCAACCTGTACGGCTGTCTTTCCACACCAAGCCTCAGCATCTCTGCTTAAGGGAGTACAAATGCTTCCCATTTCTGGGGAGGGAGGAAGGGGAAGACAAAGAGTCAAGCCCTGTGTCAGTGAGGACTGCAGCGCTGAGAGGCAGACCTGGGCATGCAGCAGAAGATCAGCCACCACAGTGCAGTGCTAGTGGGTGCTGCCAGGCTTGCAGAGCACACAGGACCAAATGCAGATGGTATCTCTCATCTCTTGCCTATGTGCTGAAAATGCATTTGCTCTCTCACAGCTGGAGCTCCAGCCTGCAAGAAAGCACCCAGCTCATGCACAGCAGTCCTAGTAGGAAGACAGAACATGACCTCTTCCATAAGGATCCTGATCCCTTTGATCAGGAGCTAAGAGTAAAAATTGGACAAGGAAATTTGGAAAAGGAGCACTGATGGAGAAATTACAACATTCCTGTTATTTCAATCAAAAGGTTTGCCCTTAAAACTGGGTGAGCCTAAGTGCTTGAGAAAATTGCCCTAGTTGAAAATGAAATCTTCCCTTGTGCTGGCAGCTTGTGTTTTATTGCTCCTTGCAAGGTTGAGAGGTGGCTGCCATCCCACTGGTAGGTCACATCACATGAGAAGTGCAACATTATCTTAGTGTCCCTCTCTCCCTGACCCAAGGGCCAGTGATAGATTGGCTGCTACTTAACTACTACACACTCCAGTGTTCTACTGGGGCCACTAAGTGAACAAGGCCTATGACAGTTCCAGTCATGCCTGCAGTAGATTCAAACCTGTTTT
Organism: Neodrepanis coruscans; assembly: GCA_013400695.1. NCBI lineage: Eukaryota > Metazoa > Chordata > Aves > Passeriformes > Philepittidae > Neodrepanis > Neodrepanis coruscans. Next base: position 44,832 of record VYZS01016335.1, read on the forward strand.
TGCAACTGGGATAGGATGCATGCACCCTATCTCAAACTCATTTGTGATCTCTTTGGAACCAATCTTCACTTGTGCTCCTCTCCTGGACAGGAACACTGCTGGATTAAGTGTTTGTATCACCTGATTGCTGCAATAACTCCTTGTACAGCCTGCACCTGGAGCACAGCTGTTTCATAGCATCCCCCTCATTCAGAAAGGACATGTGCTTCAAGATCAGTCCCAGGACTCTCCCTGACTCCCCTTGCTGATACTCTTGTTATCACATATGGCATCTGTATATCCTAGCATCAAGGAGCTGGACAAATACATCTCTGCCATAATCTTCTTTCCCAACAGTATTTTACAAAGCCATCTCCAGTAGTTTCTGGATTAAAACACCAGACAAGCCCTGGCATACCATGTAAGCTGGTCTAATGCTCTTCTCCTTGTACAGACAAACCTGACATGGGACAGACAGCCTCGACATGTTTCTCTCATTTTCTCCCCTTGCTGTACTGGATCAAGGCTTCAACTCTCACTCCCAAGACGAGGCTTAGCTGTGCTGTTACCCATGCTCATTTGACAGCTGTGAGCATAAGTCTGTGCTGTCCCTGCCTGTGTCAATGCCAAAGCTTCTTCATCTAGGAAGGGCTTCCTCTCTTTCCTAATAGCCAAAGTCATTGTCCTGCCTCCTGAACACATAGCAGAGCTCTAGCTGCTGCTTTGTTTGTCTGGGTTTTGGGAGGAGGCTCTTGTGGACAGCATGTGTCATTTGCCTGGGGAGGTGCCAACCATACTGCATTGTAACTGCATTAGTCCAATAAAACACAAGTGTAATTGTAAGTTTTGTACCTTTGTGATGAACATACCCCCTTCCATAAGCCTTTTCTCACTTGCAGCCCTCTTTACACTTTCCTTGTAAAAAATTATCATCTACCTGGATACCCACAAGAGGTCTTCATTATTACTTGCACTTTACTTCCAACTAGGAAAGAAATCAAGGGCTGCTGTAAGCACTTCCAGCACATGAATTCTGAAAACATGGTCAATTAGTTTCCCAGCTATGCCAAGTAGGCGTGCAGTAGTGCTACTCCATCTGCTCAAAGATGCTGGACAGCATGGGAGGCACTCAGCACACAGAATGTTGGAGGTATTAGTTGAGTGAATCAACCTGTGGACAGACTGACACTCAAGCAATTCTCATTTAGATGCTTCCTAACAGAGATCACCAGGAGTTTCAGTTGCTTTATATACAGAAAATGAAGAAATGAGAAGAAAGATCTTTTAAAGGATGAGTAGGTCTATTTCAAGTCCTGACCCAGCATAAATCAGGGGTCATGTTCAGTTTGATTTTACTTGACTTTGAACCTGGCAGTGATCCCCAGGATGATTCCAAATAGAGGTAAAAACAGGAGATACAGCAGAAGACTAAGCAACCTCTTTAACTATAAAAGAAAAAAAGTCACCACAAACCTCTCACACAAGTATAAAAATTCAAAACAAATAAACCTCTCTCCTGCTCCCTCAAGTGCTGTTATAGATGACCCCAAGGAAAAGGCCAAGGACAGAAGGAATCTGAAGTTGCAGCCTGTTGACACCCCTCTACTCTCTCCAGCAAGCCAGAGAGACTGCTAAGGGCCCCCACAAGACCTGAGTTTCACACATCCCCATTCATTATTTACAGTAGAATAATCTGCCTTCTCCTTTTTCAGCTTCTCAATCCTTCCTCCTAACCTCAATTTTCTACAACATTTTCCTCTTTGCTGTTTTGTTTCCCCTGGCTCCTTGACTGGCTGGAAGAGGAGGAGTGAGCTGTGACTATTCTCTGCTGGAGAACCACGGGCATTCTCCAGGGTTTCATTTACATGCTGATATTCACATTAGAAGAGTCTTTGGGGAATGCAGGAACCTCCTCCCCTGCAGTAAGGAAGAGGGAGCTCAGGGACAGTCACAGGCTGTAAATAATTCCCAATGTCAGGAGACTTGCTCTGACAGCACAGCTGCACAAATGTGCAGGTGCAGCAAAGGGTCCTGCAGTCTCTGCCCACCTTCACTGTGCTCTACCAGGCAGCTGGAACAGGATACCTCAGGTCCCCTGTGCTGGATGCCATTTGTATATGAGCCAGCAGACAGAATAGCCAGGAAGTGCCTCTGCTGAAGCTAAGGAATGTTAAGACTCTTTAGAGATGAAAAAGAGCTGGCAAAACCCACTGGGAAGAGCAGCCCTCACCAGCAAGGTGCAAGGCAGCCATCCAAGTACTGCCTGTCTAGACACGTTTACAGCATGCCTGAGAAATGGACTGAAAACCACCATTTATCCCCTGCATCCAGCTTCTCCAAGCAGACATATGTCCCAGTTCACATAGCTATAGGCTCTGACTGAGCTGCAGAAGCTGAGATGAATAAGCCACTGAGCCCACATATCCCCCAGTATGCTTCTATGCATATATCTGGGGCTCCCTGAGGGTACACCTATGATAGGTGTGCCACACATTGCAAAGGTTAAACCTCAGGTCTAGCAGCAAAAACACTGGTTACCCAAGTTACTAAAACCTTAAATGGTACCAAGCACAACACTGAAGCCCTCCAGAGCTAAAAACAACAGCATGTAGAATGAGTTTTATATTGTAAATATGTAAGCAGAGAAGAGACCATAAAACACACTACCTTGTCAAAGGCAGCAGGCACTGAAGCACACAGGAGTGTTTAAGCAGAAGAGCACATAGAGCCGAAGGTAAAACAATATTCCATGAGAGAAATCTGCCTACTGGGAAGGCAAGGAAATTATGGAGGAGGTGAGTTTCACCTGCTATCATGTCCCAGCGCTATACAGGTGACACTGCTCAGCCAATGTGCTCCAGCATACCTTGCAGCAACTGTTAGACATGTTATTTTAACAATCCCAGCTGCAGCCAGACATGAAAATCCCCATTTGCCAGACTACAACAAGGGCAGTGCAAAGCCTTTTGGAAAATCTTGCTTCCCCAGGTGATTCCCCCTAGACTTCTTANTCTATTAAGTCAATTTTTTAAAAAGAAATTAAACAAAATTATAAAACATAAGTTCTTTGAGGATGATGCAAAGTTGATATTTCTATATTTGTAGAAGAGAAGAGACCATAAAACACACTACCTTGTCAAAGGCAGCAGGCACTGAAGCACACAGGAGTGTTTAAGCAGAAGAGCACATAGAGCCGAAGGTAAAACAATATTCCATGAGAGAAATCTGCCTACTGGGAAGGCAAGGAAATTATGGAGGAGGTGAGTTTCACCTGCTATCATGTCCCAGCGCTATGCAGGTGACACTGCTCAGCCAATGTGCTCCAGCATACCTTGCAGCAACTGTTAGACATGTTATTTTAACAATCCCAGCTGCAGCCAGACATGAAAATCCCCATTTGCCAGACTACAACAAGGGCAGTGCAAAGCCTTTTGGAAAATCTTGCTTCCCCAGGTGATTCCCCCTAGACTTCTTAGGAGATGGGCAGGCCAGATACTCAGCTGGACCCAGCACAAGCAGCTTCCACCTTGGGGAAAAAAAAGGGGGAGTTAAATCAGGAATCAGCCTTTCTGAGGGGGATTGGAGTGACCTGGGGTCCTCTGTTCACAGCTGGGCCCTGCACAACAGGCTCAGGTCAGCAGCTTCTCTGGAAGGGACAGCCTTATGCAAGACAGAGCTTGGCTGAAGCCCTTTGCTGTTACTGATGTGATGCTTTCTGAAGAATATCTAATCAATGCCAGCATTTCAAGGAAGCATCAACAGGCTGCAGGCTGCTGATATGGTGACACTTAGAAAACTACAAATAGGAATTGCAGAGAAGCCTGAGAACATGGATAGCAATCTGATTAGTTTCAGCCAAGTGTGTGATGGTTTGTTCACAAAGTGATGACATACTCTGACAGCCTTCAGCCTGTGAACATTCCTGGCTGTGAGGTGTCTCATCTCCCAGAAAGAATGGGTACATCAGTTCTTTCTCTGACCAGTGCAAGTACCCCAAATCTTCATTAGCCTTTGAGTAAAGTTAATTTTTCCTTATCGAATGGTAATAATGAATTAACATAGTTGTTATCTCCTGACAGTATTTTATCACCTCACCTGCTGCCTTAGGAGTAAAAGTTTCACAAGGCTGCAGGCAATTCAAGGTGTGAGGGATTCAAAACTACTTCCAAATCAGCATCAGCTGCTACATACCTCATGCTGAATGACACTGAACTAGATGTAGAGGATATATCCCAGACCAATATTGCCTTTCAGTCTCAAAAGTCACTGATTCAGCTGTGCTCTGTTACTCTCCAAACAATCTGTCTCAAGACAGAGCAGTGACCTTTCTTGTTCTGCTTCCTCAGCACTACTCATGCAACTCTTCCTTGGTTTCATACTGCCTCAAGTGTCAGATTAGGAGCCCATAAGCTCTGATGCCAACCACACCGT
>VYZS01016340.1:0-11928 GCA_013400695.1 Neodrepanis coruscans
TGATTCTGTGTTTCTATGATAAGGCAACTGATGACCTCAGATGTGACCTCATAGCATTGGTACAGAGGAAAACAACAGGATTTCAAGCCAGAGGAACTCTCCATAAGGCCAATGGAGAACCCTCTAGCAGAAGCTGGGTAAGAATCCATGTTATCATTATGATAGCAAATGAAACAGCAAGTAAGTAGGACTAGCTGTATCAGTTGCAAAATCAACATCATTAATACGGACAGAAGAAGTACGTGAATAAAACTCAGAGCTTTAATGTTATCCATACTGAGGAATATGAGATTTGCTATATCAGTACAAAAAAAGTGTAGATGAGTAGTATGAGAGGCCACAAACAGCTTTTGTAAGGGCCACAGTTTGGACTCCACATTGGAAAATATTAGTCGTCCCTTATAGCATGGTTGAGGCCATCAACAATGTGGTGAAAATTATGAAATAGGTATAAAGCAGGTGCACTGCTGCTGTGAATGAGACCAGAGCTGAAAGGCCATTTCCCACATAGGGTGCATGATTGTGTGTGGATGTCACATCCTCAGCACTGACAAGCAGATGCACTCATGTTGCTCTAACTATTCAATAATGCAGACAATATCACTGATGTTTCTGAAAAGGGTACCAGCACAGCTGCTCTTCACCCACAGAGTGCTTACTTGTAAGTTATGGGCACTAATGAAATGAGATGTCAGTATGCTCAAATACAGGAGTCTTTATGTTCATTCTTAGCAGACCTTTTTTGGTCATGAACCTATCAGTGCTACTGACAAAAGAAGAATAACAAATATCTGCCAGTCAAGAATGCAGAGATTACATTTCTGTATAAAAATGCTGTGAATACTGGAGACACTACACAGATAAATTTATATATACATAAAATAGAAAAATAAAAATCAGGACAAGATTGTCATAATTTCCAGTATTGCTGCTGCTCTGGAGATGTGGAGAAAATAAGAAAGAATATTACTTTGGAAAGCCTAGGACAGCATGTTTAAAATTCTCATTATCATTATAAAAGTCTCTCAATAGTAAATTGTTTTTTACTGTAGAAGTCACAGGACTGTTCTTTATGCACTAACAATTGTGAAGACACAGAAACACAGATGCTTATGTACAAATGTCAAGCACAAAGGCTGGAGGCAGTTGACATTGTGGTCAGAGGATGAGCACTTAAAGCTTGCTTTACACACCAGAAAATACAAGCCAAGCAGACACACTGAACACTCTGAAGTCCCCTCCAAGCAAAATATGTCTCATATGTATTTTTGTTTATTTCTCCAGTATAAGCTTACTATCACTATTTTTATAGGTAACATTTGTATCAGAAGCATTTTCACTTGACATGGTAGCACAGACAATAGGCTGCAAATTAACATGATTTTACTTTTGCGTGAGATACAGGTTTAGATATATAATCTCCATTGCCATTCCTGAGTGTAAAGGAGCTAATAACAGTTATATTCCAAATTTAGCTACTCCAGCTTAGTAAAACAGCTATGTGGATTCAAGCAAGGGAATTATACTCACACACTGAGACTCTGCACACAAATGAAGCACTTTCAAATGTGTTTAACTGTGCTCTTTAGCAGATCTGGCCTCGTGTGAATAATTTTTTTTTTTCCAGAATCTACTATTCCTTTGTATTCTGTTATGTTCAGTGTTAATTTACACTTGATTTTAAAGTATATATTTACTTCTTGGATTGTTAGACAGTACATTAAACTTTTAATAAATGTAACTAATTCTTGCACCCATAGAAATATATTTTACTCCAAGGTTTTAATCCAATCTGTACTTCACTGACAAGAAAGGTTATTTGCCAATGTTTTGAAGTCAGGCAGGATGATAAGTTTGCCAAGTTTATATCTAGGCCCCAAATGGAAACAATTCTACAACAAAAGAGTGTGATCTGGTAGGATATTCTTGAGATCTTGTAAGTTCAGCAGCACGTCACTTGTACTGAGGCCAGTTTTCCAGAAGACTGATTTGAATTGCAGAAAAGAGGAGGAGAAGAAGGCCAAGTGGAATTCTAAGTTAGCCTATAATGTGCTGCAGTCTATCATTAAATGTGAATTTTATATAAATCAACACAAATTATATATTTAACTCAGTGTACGTGTTTGCCTCAGTTGTTAATATTGATGGCTTATGTATGTGACTGTGGTTTGTAAAAGTAAAAGCCTTCAGAGCTTTAAAGGAAGTGAGTGAATGGTGTGAGTTTCTGTTACAGATTACAGTACTTACAGTACTTTAGAAGATCTGTATTTATATTTATAATAGAAATAATTATATTTATAATATTTATTTGTCCTTGACATCGCAGGCTTCAATCCACAACATTTAAAAGCTTCATACATTTTGTTGCAAAAATCTACCACTGAAGCAAATAAACGATACTCCCTATCAGCCCACATGTCTTTCAAAATAGATTGTTATACTAATCAGTGAATGAAAACAAAAGGCCTTTTAAAGCCTGGCAGCAAAGATGGAATTAATTACTTCTAACATGCAAAACTGCAGAGCTGGTAGCTTGCTAAGTATTCATTCTTGGAGACTATTTGCTTTTCACAGTTCTTAAAAAAAATTGTGGCAAAATTAACATCCAATTTGACATCTGTTCCCTAACAGAGGAAAGATAGTCTTGTGGATTAAGGCTGAGAACTTTTGGACTCAAATTTCCCAGGGATCTTTGGCCAAATCACTTAATCTCCATCTACTCCATACTTTGTAAGTAAAATGGGGGATAAAAATATTTCTTTGGGCTACCTTTATCACTTATAATAAAAGCTCTTTGGTGGAGGTTGTGTCTTATATCGGGACATACAGATCTCATGACAAAGTGATTCTAAACTCAAGTCCTTTGGGCCCTATTGTACAAAAAAATGAAGAAAAGTAATCAGAGAACATGCCTGATGCATGACATGTTCAGGGAATTTTATCAGATACACTACATCTGACCATAAAACTTTGAAAAATAAGTTTTGATTTATGACTTGGGAATTTTTTCATGAAACTACTATGAATTTCATGAGATCTGTGACTGTTTGTTGTTGGGAAAAACACTGGGACAAACAAACATCCTTCACAAGGACTCAGTCCTCAGATCAAATTATCAAACCTCAAGCAAGTGAATGTAATTCATTAGGTGTGAGGAGAACTTTTAGCTTGGATAGCTTGATTACTTTGAAAAGACTCAAGACTGAGTGACTTCCAGACACAAAGCCCAAAAAAACAAATGCTAAGTAATTTGAACTAGAAATAATTTTTGAAATTATTTTCTTCTCCTAAAATAAAAGGATTTTTCCATATGGCTTACAGCATTGAGCATCTTATTCTTAAAAAAACATTTCAAAAATGAAAATTAAAAAAAAGGTGGGTTTTGATAATTTCTAAAGTAAAAAAGTCTCTTTGTTTCTTTTTATAGAAATTGCCTGTCTTTTTAATACCACTAGGTAATGGGCTTTCCTGAAGGTTGAAATTCTTGGTGGGTTTAAAACAGTGTTTGATTGCCTACTGTGCATTACAAATTTGGGTCAATCAACCTGCTATTCAACTTCTTCCACTGTAAATAAATTCTGTAAATAAATAAACAAAACTGAAGTAAAAAAGGAACACTGAAAAGAGCATTCTGTTCTAAAGATACAGATAAAGAATATGCTTTAAAGATAATTCTTATCTCTCATTTCCTTCCATATTCCTAGCAGCCCATGCAAAATGGCAGGGAAAGCAGAAATCAAGGAGCAGTGAACTAAAATGAGGGCAGAGGGGCACAAGGGCACACATAAAATGAAGAAAACACAGCAAGTAAATGAATGACCATCTCGTCTCAGGAATATTCATGTTCATGCAGTTCTTCAAAGCTCTTGCAAACAGAGAACAGTTACATGGAGCATAATCAGAAATGAACTAATCAGTTGTTTTGTACTTATTACTGCTGATACATTTTTAATCTTGCTTTTCAAGCAAAAGTAAGTTTAGTATTCTGACACAAATCTTACCCTCCTGAACTACTTTTTTTAAACAAAAAGATTACACATTTTAGAGAAAAAAATTAAGACTGTAACTAGAGCTGAAGAGATATTAAAAAGGTATGTTACACAAACATTTATATGATTGTTTAATTCTATTTTTTAAAACTTGATACTGCCAATATCTACATGAGCACAGGTGTCATTGCCAGTAATGTATTTCAGATACGTTTAAAATGTATAGTCATTTGTATAGTATAATATAGTATAGTATAGTCAGCTGTGTTTTGAATTCGTGATCAGTGTTTGTGCACAAAAACATTTGAGTAGGGTTGGGACCACATGACCTGCAGAGGTTTCTTCCAACCTAACCTGTGGTCGGCGAGGGGAAAACTTCACAACCAGCATGATTGGTAGCACTTTTTCCATTTATTGATAGTACACTACACATTTTTACAGTCTAGCTACATGAATATGCAATTAACTACATGAATATGCATACAAGGTTCAACTTACTCAATGATTTAAGATTGCTAAATGCTCTAAGAATGCAGTTGCTTGGTCTTGCTCATTAGTGGTCTAAGTCTTAAGGCTACTCCTCTTACACCTGCAAGGTCAAGCAAGCATTTCTTATCTTCACACAGCTTGTTATTTTCTAAGCTTAGCTCTCAAGGACGACCTGTTTGTGTTTCTAGCTTCTTTGCTGACAGGCTATGATTTTGCAGTTTCATACTTAAGATGGAGTAAGGCCTAGTTATGCTAACCAGGCCTTTGCTTGTACACTTTTGNCTAACCCTCTCCTATGTTCCTGGGGGACCCCTCTCCTCTCTCTCAGTCCCTAAACGAGGTTCTGCTAGCCCATTCTCACTGCGGGGGCTTTTGTCCAGGGGCTTGGCATCCTCCATTTTTCCTTTCCTGCTTGCACGTGGCTTCTTCCCCTCTGGAACCGTCCCGAGGGACACACAGCGCCCCCTGCCGCCGGGAACACAGTAACTGCATCCGCGGTGCTCCCGAGGGACACACAGCGCCCCCCCTGCTGGCAGAAACAAAGTAACTGCACCCTCCATGTTCCAAAAGGACTACCAAGGCGTGATTGCAGCTCCTGCACCACATGACATTGTGACCTCATGTCCTGCATAAGGGACAGCTGTGTTTTTCCAAGGACATTGATTATTGTGTTTGTTTTTTTTTTCTTTCCCTTTGGTTCACCATCTCAATAACATATTCATATCAGTACGTTCATATCCACATCCTTACACCCATCCATACTCACATTCCCCCATATGTTCAATAAATTGTTGCATTTTCTATACGTCTCTCGTCTGTTGATAACACCTAATGTTGTTCTAAACCAGGACACCTACTTAGGCAATGACAGTATTGGTGGAAAATTGTAAGAAACCACAATCAGGATAGAGAAAAAACAAAAATAACTCCAAACAGATAAATCATCAGCAACGGTTTATATGACACAGTATGTGAAGAAATGGAGGCATATTAAGACACTAGAGCCAAATTTTGCTGTTTTTCTCAAAAAGATTTTGCATGTCTGTGAAATGTCGAATTATTTAGCTTCATTATTTATCTATTTTGCTGGTTTATGAAAAGTTACGTTAAAAATAATAAACTTTGTTGGAAAAGGTTCAGATTCTGCAGCTTTTGAACGCTTTGACTAGTGTCTGGTAAAGTAGTCTCACTGAAATAGGTAAAACTCTTCTCCTCGGTACTTGCTTGCAATATGAAGTCAAGCTGTAATAATAGGCTTATTTCTCCAGACTTTCTGCTTGCATTTACATGTGTGTTTCATCACAATTTGAATTATAAAGCAGAAAAAGGTTGGCATTGGATGATAATGAGCAGAAGCCTATATAACATCTTACACGAGATGTTTGCAATGTTGTTATCTTCTTTCATCTCTTCAGCTTGTTAACCATAAAGAAAAATAACTAGGAACAGAAAAAATAAGACCCTGAAAAACACAGTGGGCCACAATATATGTTAAAGACATCTCTCATTTATATAGTTAAAGCTGTTGGCTGAAACAGGCCATGAGTCCTGTTCCATTATAGCAATGAAGTATCAGCCAACAAAATTTGAAGTGCAACCCAGATTTCTCCTCCTTTAAACAGAGTGTAACCTAATGAAATGAAAATGTATATAGAAAAGCTCTATCAAAAGTGCAAAATAATGGAACTATGATTTGAGTCTTTAAACGGTTGAGGATGATGTGGTGTCCAAGGGTCCAGTTCTTCTTGAATCCAAGGGAGAAGGGGGCACCATCACAAAACCCAGGCTGAATTCTGAGCTTTGGCACTTGTAATTCTCCCTGGCATATGGAAACTGTTGCTCTTTACAGAGCAATAAAGACTGGCTTTTAGGCAGAGTTTCAAAATACTTCACTTAAATATTTAATCCCTAACACTAGTTCAAGTGAACTTTCCTCATTGTCTTTATGAATACAACCATTTGCCTACATGTAGCAAAATATGCCTTGAATCAACTCTAAACGGTAGGTAAAAATGATACTAAAATGTTGAAGTGGGAAGTTTGCCAATTGGATGAGCACATAGTTCACAGACATGAAAATTCAGCATTGTATCAAAACAAAAAGTGAGATGTAATTAGTCTCATAAGGTATGACTACATTTTTAAAATCTGAAAACAACTCACTTGTGCATATGGTTGACTGAAGCAATTCTGACCCATAAGATTAGCTAGAATATCTATGATGTGGATCCATCCACAGTTTGGATTTTCCTCTCATTTCAAAACCTCTTTATTTACAGCTGCTTTTACAGATTGCTTTATTAAATTCTTTCAAAATACTGAACTTCAGACTAGCCCTGGGAAGGGAGCAAAAACCCCAAATATCTTTATTTATAAGCTACTCTATTTTTTTTTTGTAACAAAAATTTGATTACTATAGAAATCTGTATCAGAACACAATATGTTAATCTCTGTTTAATTCTTGCTCACTCATATTATGATCAAACATTTTCTTTAGATGTAAATATTTTTCCTTAGTAGCCCCTTTGTTTGATTCCGTGTTGAAGAAAGTCTTTATTTCTGGCCTAACAGACGGTTCTTTATTACTTGCTTGCAATTTTCCTCCTTGTTTTATTGATTTTCTCCTTTTTCTATCTCTCATTCCCTCTTTCTCTTTCTCTCTGTCTTGCTTTCTCTCTCTTTTTTTTAATATGAGGAATTTCATATCACCAGGTGACTAGCAGCAGAACAAGGTGGCATAGTCTTAGTCTGCTCCAGGGGAGATTTAGGTTAGACATTAGGAAGAAGTTCATTACACAGAGAGTGATTTGGCATTGGAATGGGCTGCCCAGGAGTGTGGTGGAGTCACCATCCCTGAAGGTATTTAGGAAGAGACTGAATGTGGCACCGAGTGCCATGGTCTAGTTGACAAGGTGGTGATAGGTCAAAGGTTGGATTTGATGGTCTCAGAGGTCTTTTCCAAACTAGTTGATTCTTTGATTCTGTGATCTTGTTTAATAATTTTCAGTCCAAAATAAAACACAGAAATTGAGATTAATTTGAAATGTTGTGGGGTTTCTTTTGGTTTTTTTTTGGGGGGGGAGGTTTTTTGCTTTTTTGTTTGTTTGTTTTGTTTTTTTGGTTTGGGTTTTGGTGTTTTGTTTTTTTTTTTTTTCTTTTTAAGGGTTAACAGTTTAGACTGCCACAGGCTTCCTAACACCCTTCCATTACCTACAACACTGGCCATATATTAAGGTCAGTGTACATTACGCACAATCGCACCCCTCAGCCATATTTTCTTTTAAATATTAAGAGATAATCACACCATACAAGACTTAACAAGAGGTTGTTTCCCAACCATGAACAAAGATAAATTTAAAACAGACATAGAAATTTTGAGGCTGGTACTCCTCTGTGCTATACCAGTTTTAGCTAAGTGAAATTCTAGTACTGTGAGTTGTATTCATCTAAATTTACCAAATGTGACAGAGAAACACTTCATTGACAAATGTAGTATCTTTCTTTCTCGAAAAAGAAGGATTTCTTCCCTGAATTTATGCGTTATTTATACTGTAGTAGTCCACTGAGATTCAGTAATGGATGGGGAACTGGTTGCACCCAGCAGAAGAGAACAATGTGACACTTGTCCCATGGAACATCAGAACACTGAACCTTTACCCCCCCAACTGTAAGTAGAGTAAGCATACTATTATATGCTTTTCCAAGGGATAAAAATTAATAAACATGGCCAAAGCTTTTAATCCCATGAGTGATGCATAAGAAGAAGCCAAGGCAATATTTTCAAAATAACGGTGTATTATTCTACTGGAAGAGACTGAAAGGCTGAAGAGAGATGTCCTGTGTGGCTTTTTATACTTAGAATTCTCTACAACAGAGTCTACAGCCACTGTCCCCAAGGGGGAATCCTACAATGGATAGAAGGCATGGGATTGTTGGGGATTTTGAAGATTACATCAGTTTTGCTGAGGAATTTCTCATGGCCTTTCCAGAAGAAAGAGTTTTCCCATTCAATTTTACAGATTAGATGGGAAAAGCTTTTGTGCTGGGCACAGAAAAAAAACATAAATAATAAATCAAGAAGAGACAGCTGGCAAACTCCTGCAAAGCCACTGTTGCCAAACATTGTAATTAATTTTTCAGGAAGGGAAAAAACCTAGATTGGAATGCTCAGAAAATTAAAAAAAGGAGAAGGAAAGAGGTGACATCAACATATTCAAGTAGACTTGTGAGATACAGCATTGTAGAATCATAGACTATCTTGAATTGATATGGACCCCTAAGAATCAAGTCCAACTCCTTGCTTCTTGCAGGACTACCTATCACTAAACAGAGTGTCATTCAGATGCTCCTTGAACTCTGGCAGGCTTGAGGTTGTGACTACTTCCCTGGGAATCTGTTCCAGTGATCGACAGCCCTGTTAGTGAAGAACCTTTTTCTAATGCCTAATCTGAAATTCCTCTGATGTAGCTTCATTCCACTTTCTTGTACCCTGCTGCTGGTCAACAGAGAGAGGAGAATCCTCTAACTCATTCAGTGAACCAAGACAGAGGATTGCTTGCCCAATATCTTTCCTAGAGTACATTCAGAACCAGGTAAACTGGTTGAATTTTTAAGGAATAAGAGCATATGTATTTAATTTGGCATTCCAATTACTATTACGTAGAGAACATGCAGTGGTTCTCTAAAACTCACACATCTTCTTGTCCCATTTTTTTGTAGTCAACTTCTCTCTTTAATCTTTAGCTTCTGGACTCCTTACAATGTGTTCAACTAACAGTTGCTAAAATGGAACCATAAGCTGAAACACGGCAACCCTACTTATATTAATTAATTTTGCTTTAAAACTTAGCATGAATATGACTTTGCAAAATGAGCTGCTGTAAAAAAGAGAAAAAGAAAGAGAATAAAAGTGAACCCCACCTGACTGAGGAGAGTGGGAGAAAATCTGAAAGAATAAGACCCAAAGAGAGGCCCTCTGACAAGAAAGCATTGGCGTGAATAGTCAAGAGCTCAACTGCCAGCACTCACTTAGACATGCAAGTTACAGTCAAGAAGCTCCATAGATGGGCGGGAGGTGGGGGGTGGAGAGAGAGGGGGAATGCTTAAAATTTATAGGAATGAGTGACTGAATGTATTTTTAGATAAAGGTTTTTTTGGGGTTTTTTGCTGAATCATGCAGGATGTATGTAATGACATAGGACTGAATTTGTTTACTCATGTGTATAAAAACCCATCAGAATTAACGTATGTCGGACACGTCCTACAGGGAGCTACAACCCCTACATGTGCCCAGCACGGGATTAAAGAGTGCTTTAACTATACATTGGATATTGTGTAGCAGATTCGTTGGAATCAAGCTAGTGGATATTTCAAGATCACCAGTACTTGCTCTTGTGGGAGACTTTAACCTGCCAGGTGTCTGCTGGGAACTCAACATAGTGGAGAGGGGGCAATCTAGGAGGTTCTTGGAGTGTATGGAGGACAGCTTCTTGTCAGAGCTGGTGTGTGAGCCTACTTGGGATGGATTCCCACTAGATCTGCTGTTCACAAACAGAGAAGGTCTGTGTGAGATCTTGGATTTGAATTTCATTGAATTATGTAATTATTTGGGTTGCAACAAATCAGCTAGTATGTGTGTGTAGGTGTGGGGATAGGGCTAGACCTGCAGCTGAATAGTCAGGCTATTGCACAGAAGGCACACAACCAGGCCTGCTGCCATAGACAAAGGGCTCTCAGTCAAAAAAGGCCTGCCTGGTAGCCCACCCACACCACTCCCCCTGAAGCCGTGGATTGGCTGCACCACACCTCACTCTGGGCTGGAGGCACTGAATGGTCAATGACCTAAATGTTTCTCCTGGGAGGGGTGGCTGTGGTGGCAAAACCACTGAAATAGACCGTCATATGGGCTGCATCTTTGCCTTTTCTCTGTGAACCTGCCATTGCCATGTGACTTCCACAGGATCCTTTGGTGATGGCTATCTCTAATCTCTTCTTACTTCTTCCTGTACTTCTTCAATCTCTTTTTTTTTGTTTGTTTGTTTGTTTGTTTTTGTTTTCTCTTCCTTAATCTCTTTTTGGGTAATTTAAACTTGATGTTACTGATTGCTTTGGGCTGTGTGCTTTTGTGGACTGTGTTTGCTGGGTGCTTTTGCAGAATGCTGCTGCCTTATCAAAATATTTATTTTCTCATTAAGTTAAAAGAAATCTCTTGGGAAGGCATGTTAATTGTGAGGAATACTGCTCACTTATTTAGGAAATTAAGAGAGGACAAAGGTGTTGAAGCAAAGATTTAGAAAAACTAGTTACCTTAGTCAGGTGTGCCTCCACAAGAGAGACAGACCCCGAGCTACAAAACAGCAACATTTCAGCTGGGGAGGTCCCTATCTCCTTTCCCATTGGTTGGGGTACTTGGAGACTTAGACTCTTCACTACTGCCTATTCCCCGTACCCCTCCCTCACCTTTCAACAGGTGCAAGGAAAACCGTATCTAAGTAACAAGCTATTTCCAAAAGCAAATAGAAATCAACTTCTCCCCCTCTCCCTTCTTGTCTGCAAACTTTAATGGCTGAAGCAAAACATGACTTTATCTCACAATTCCCCCTCTTCTCGTTTATCATCATCATTTTGCTGAAGCCCTTAACTTAGGTATCCCATCTGGTCATTACCAACTGGTCCCTTTTCATGGAACTGCTGCAGGTAAGCGTGATCATTTTAAAAGCTTATAGTTGTGTTGAGTTTGGCTTGTTCAACTGTCTCTAAGTGTTGCCTGCAGGGCGAGATAAGAAGTGAGACAAACATGCAGTGAAGGGAGAGCGCAGCTTTACTAGTGATGTCTGATGATCCAAAGAGGAAATTCATAACAATCTCTCCATTTTTATAACCTCCAGTGCCCACCCCTTATACACTGTCCAACTAAACCCTATCTTACTATTATGCCCCTAAAACACCAAACAGGATGGTCCCTTATTACCTATCCCCACCCCCGTTCAGCCCCTACTGGGCCTAGAAGCCCAGCTCTTATGTTTTGACTTAATTACCTCGTTATCTATACAGAAGAATGCAAACATGTGAAGGACAGGCCGTTTTCTACCCTTAATATTCTAAGTTNGGCTATAGGCAAAGCGTTAACCCATGTCAGAGATGTTTCCTGACAGATTTTGCTTATATGTGTTTTGAGAGTGCAATTCATTCGTTCTACTTTGCTGCTTGCTTGGGGTCTGTACGGTGTGTACAAGTTTCAGGAAATTCTTAAGGCTTGGCTTACTTCTTTTACCACCGCTGCAACAAAGTGTGGCCCCTTATCTGACTAGACCCCCAAAGGAACCCCAAATCTTGGAACTATGTGATTGAGTAAAATTTTCACGACTTCCCGTGCTGTGTTAGTGCGACAGGGGTAAGCTTCACGCTATCCACTAAAGGTGTCAACTAATACCAGTATGTATTTGTATCC
>VYZS01016346.1:0-30222 GCA_013400695.1 Neodrepanis coruscans
GGTCAGGTCTTTCCTTCCAGGCAGCAAGGGGAAACAGCCTCTAGTTGCACCAAGGGAGGTTCATGTTGGATATTAGGAAAATTTCCTCAGTGAAAGAGTGGTTTAAGCATTGGAACAGCTTCCCCAGGGAGGTGGTGGAGTCACCAGCCTTGGAAGTGTTCAAAAAACAAGGAGGTGTGGCACTGGTGCTCTGCTTTATTTGACATGGTAGCGTTTGGTCAAAGGTTGGACTTGATCTTGGAGGTCTGTCCCAACCTTTATGATTCTATGAAAGCTTTCATGCAGATGCACAGACCAAGGCTGTATTTTTTAATTCCTTTCCTACAGTTCACCTTTGGACTCTTCTAGGGTCTAATTGAGGAGGCAAGATTATATAGCAGGAGACATTCTTCATGAGGGGTTTTTTTAATTATTTTTCTTCATTTCCAGTTTTATTTGTTTCACTGTTTTACATGCCTTGACATAGTCTGATTCTGTCTTGTGACTGAAGTGCTGTATTTGGAGCCAATAGCACAGAATGGTTCAGAGTTCCTAGTTATTTCTTTTTTACTATTCTCCTTTAAACTGGTATTGTATCAAGGGAGGTGGAATTACAAGCTCCATCATTAGCACTGACTTTCACAAGGGGCATTTTCAGCTCTGTGGGTGGAAGTTTAAACATGCAACTTCTGTCCCTCAGGCAACAATTTAGCTCATTAACCTATTATATTACCTAGCCCAATGAAAAGATTTTTAGAAGAAAGACACACAGAAGCCTTGTAGCATGTTGGCTTTGCCATATTTTTTCTTTGCAGTTACAGTAGGTGCTCTGTAAATACTAAGGCCTATATTAATCTCAGATAACCCAATGTAAATCCAGGGTAACTGTCTTTCATTCTTCTCTGCAACCCACTGGCCACAAGCCAAGGATCTCACTCAGCACAGTGGGTCAGATAACAGTCTCTCTTACATTAGTGTAAATCCAGATTAATTCAGGCACTTAAGTTAATGCAGGCTTATGGCAATGCCTTGCAGAGAAGGATCTGACCTGATGGACTGTGCAAAACCTTTGGGTCTTGTGTAGGAACCATCAGATTTATGCTCTGAGGTGAAAATAAATATGTGACATGTCAAGTTGGGCTTCAGCTGGGGGAGAAGGTACCATTCTACCACTTTACATCTTGAATAAGGACCTGGCACTCCTTTCCCTGGATTCAGAAAGGTTGTGCACTCCAGAAACTGGAAAGTGCTAGTGAGGATCAGCTTGGCCAAGTATTGTGATAAATAATATTGCCAAATAGTGTCAGTAGTGATGAAAATCCATCTGAAAATCCACCTATAGCCCCCTGCTTTCCCTGAACATCAGTAGCTGCCATTGCTTTGCAGTATTTTGCTGAGCCAATGCAATGCTGGCTGTGAGTTCTCATCCCAGGAGGACATTAACAATAGGGAGAGAAAAGATGTAAATTCCTGTAAGAGAAATACTGGCTTTGTGCCAGACATTGAGGTGTTTCCTACAGAAGATCAGCAGTCATTCCTCACAGTGGGTGGTAACAAGGATTTGTAATTGCAAATTAATTGTTTTGGCAGGATTACAGTAGGTCATATTATCTGAGAGATAACCCCCCTCAGCTTTGCAGTGCATCAAAAAAAATGTTGGGGTTGGGTTATTTTTTTTTCCAAAAATACTCCACAATCTTCCAGTGCCAGGAAGGCATATTTTCCAAGCTCCAAATGACTGGGAACATCAACAAAATCCTCTATATGCCTCACTTTTAATGATTAATTCACATTACATGATAAGAAGAGTAAATCAAGGACAGCTGTGGTTTGAGAGGTATACTCAAAGCTGTTATAAATATAGAAGCAAAACTGCTCTTTGTTCTAACATTCATTACAAATTCATGGCTTGACCCAACATCTGTTTATCATAAACCATGGACAACTTGTTAATTCTTCATAAAGGTCATAATTAAGTTCATCTTCTACCTTGGGAGAAAATGATTGTTCTTGCTGAATTGAGAGGAAACTCTGCAGGAGGGCTGGTGCCTTAAAACTGCAGTGGCACATCAGAGCTGACAGACCCTTCCTTGCCACAAAGCACTGAGTGCTTTGCCTCAGCAAACAGCTCTGTGATTTATGGCTGCTCATGTACATTCAGCATCATCTGAAGGTTGTCTACAGGCCTCACTGGGGCACATCAGTTATTCTCCAGAAGGTGACAGAGCTGGATGGGACAGGAGAGGATCCAGCAAGCTTTAGGATTCCAACTCCCTGCTTCCCTGGTCCTAGACATGACCAGGAGCCAGAGCATTGCTGTGTCCTGAACCTATGGGCTGCTCTGAATTGTGGTTCCCTGTGGTTTGTTCCTCTGGGATGGGATCCCTGATGTGCAAAGCACTAATCTCAAAACACCCCTTGCTACAGAAGACGGGAACAAACAGTCCAAAATTGGTTATTCCAGCCAGGGCCACTGTCATTTGAACAGGGCTGGCTGGATCAGTGAGAGGAATCCCACCCCTCTTCCTCTTTGATTCTCTGTCCCCACATCTGTGGAATGTCTTTAGCTGTGGTCAGAGGTGTAAATATTGCATAGTGGCACTAAAACAAGGTTGAGCCTCTACCCAGGCTAAGAGCCAGCCCCAGGCAGTGCAGCTCTAGTTGGAAACCCAGGCATGGAAAGGGAAGAGATGCCAACTGCAGTGCTGGCCATGTCATTCCCCTGGGGACTGTTGGCTGCAGACACCAAGTCCTGCTCCTGCCTTTGAGGCAATGACTGCTCCTTGTCGGCACAACAAATTGCACAGCTCATCTCTGCTGGAGTTTCTGGGAACATCTCTAGTACAAATTATTCTGAAGGTTCTTTAGTAGAGGAGAATGTGCAACAAAAAGACCAGATTAATCAGTGTTTTGTTTGAAGTGGAGCACATTCTGCCACAGTGTTCTGTGTGTCTCATATTCCAATACAGCCTCCAGTGATCCTGTTAATTGGACAGTAACTTTCTTTTTTTGATGTTTTTATTTGAAAGCCTGGTCCATTAAGTGCATTTTTTGATGACAAGTCAAAGCCTTCCACCAAGATCAGTGGAGTGGAAATGAAATCCTATCATGACTATTTTACTCTTTAATGTGAAAAAGAAGAAAGAGTGAAGGACAAGCCTGTTCAAATATTGTCATTCATTTGCTCTGAGTTACTCTGAGATGTTACAGTGTCCAAGATCATGGTTTTAAAAAGATGAACAGTATAAATGTACCATTTAAAGTTTGTAGTACCTTTGTGAAAAAGGTTTTCTCCTTGAGTCTTCACAGCACACAATATTTATTGCTAGCAGGGACTGCTATAATATTGCAATCTTTCCAATAGCCTTTTGAGATTTATAATGACTATTGAGGCATTAAGGTGACAATCTCCCACAACACCTTTAGGGAGCAATTAGCAGCAGTCTGCTGGTGGTCCCTTGATTGACTGTGCAAAGAGATGAAATGCAGTGTTAATTAGCAGCATGTCAAAGCTGAGTAGCTCCATGTCTAGAGAATGCTCAGGCAGGACTGAATGACAGAGATGAGCAGCCTCTTGCTGAGGTTAAATAATCCTACAGGAATCCTTATCTTAATTATTTTTTGTAATAAACTGCATTGAGGTAGCATTGGTCATGAACTGATGAATAACTAATAATGCATTCAGTGGAGCTGCAGCTCCCAAGGTGCTGTTCCAGGCTCACATCTGGGGCAGGAGCCAGTGTGGGACTGGAGCTCAGGTACCCCTGAAAGCCTTGCTGAGCGCAAGCAGCACAAACTGCTGTGGGAGCAGGGGGAATTCACAAGGATACATCCTGACCTGAGTTCTGTGATCCCAGGGTTACACAGCTGTCCACTGCTGTCCAGGTTAGTTAAAATTAGCTTGATTGTGCCTTTTACATCAGGCATTTTTCAACATCATTTCCTGCAGTTTTTCAGGTGGAATAAGCTGTGGAGTATTTCCACTTTGTACCTGCCACAGATCAACACTTTGCACATGTGCTGTGGGTGACAGGGTAGAACGTGGTACCCTGTGGGCAGTGCTGTGTCATGTCACAGCTCTGCTTGATCCTGCTCTTGAAATCCAGTTTGAAACCTTGTGAGAAGTAAACTCTGCCTGAATGGCAAACTGGGTTAAATGCCATTTCCTCATCAGCATCCACCTGGGCTCCCCTGCACAAGTACTCAGGGGCACTGTCACTCCCCAGAATATTCATGAGTTCGGCCCTTCATCTCTGAACTCTCTGTAAACAATGGAACTTTTCAGAATAGCAAAGTCAGGCTTAATTATGGAGTGAGATATGCTGGATGTGCTGGTCAGGTCTTGTTCCTTGGGGTGAGCAGTTTGAAAGCACAGCTGTAGGCAGTTTGCAGAAATTGCCTCTCTCTTTTCCTGCTTAGACACTGTCACATCAGCCACAGCACTTGCTGCCATAATTTATTGTTTCTTCCCACACTGAGTCAGAAGGGTATGTGGGGGTTTTTTCTTGGCTAAATTAAACAAATCAGTCATTTCACAAAAGTTTCCAAATGAAAGCTTGTTGTAAGCAAGACCAGATATGTTCTTTTACAGATCTGGGTTTCAAAAAGAAGGACAAAAAAAAAAAAGAACAAGGAAGCTTGAAAAACAGCTTACAGTTTGCTTTGGGCTAATTAGATCTTATCAGTGCAAAGACAGATATTTCTTTCTTCTGCATGATGCCATGGTGAAAGTTGACCTGGTGTTTATGCAAGCATATTGCATGCTGCTTTTCAGCTAAACTGTGGAGTTTAAATTAGTGATTCTCATAAAAGGCCTGATGTTAAGGTGTGTGTAGCACTGGCTGTCAGAGCACACACATATGTATATTATTAAGATCTCAGGAATGGAGTAATTACAGGACCTTTGTCATTCATCTCAGATGCTGTGTTAGACTGTTATTAATAGGAACTTGTCTTGCTTGCTTTCTGAATTTCATAGAGGCAAGAAATAAGACCCCCGAGGGGAAAAACACTCTACCCTGTCCTAACACCATGAAATACTTGAACTCTGAAGTCAGTACAGCATGACTGTATCTCTCAATATTGGAGCTTTAGCCAGAGTGTTATCCTTGGCTTCAGCAAACTGGGGGCAAACCAGTATCTTTAAACATCAGATGACTGCAGAATGATGAACAAAATAAAAAAACTATCTTGCCTTTAGCTTAGTTCTGACAGTCATCTGTGTCTCCCTCCAGCAGATCAGCCCTTTAAATACATGAGTGGCTGAAGGGATGCTGTGACCTTCTGCTGGAAAAAGCAAGTCTCTTGAAAAAAAAAAAGACTAACATCTGTCCCTTGGAGGCTCAAAAAGTGATCTTTTTAAAGGTGATGTGTGGTATGGATGTATCCCTGCCCTTGCAGCAGCCCTGAGCTAAGGCATAAGCAATGATTGATTATCCCATTCAGTCCTGAAGGGATCACAGCCTGTGCTGGGAAATCATCTGCACCATTCCTGTCCCCAGTGACACAACACAGGTGTTCTTTGGACTGGTCTCTCTTACATGTTCCTGAGCTGCCCACCAGCACTCTGCCCTGGTTTCCTGCATTCTTACTCCCCTCTCTTTCTCTGGCTATCTTTTGTAGATCAGGAGTTGATGAAGGCCCTGACAGATCTCAGCACTTACTGTAAATTCATCCTATTTTAGAACCTAATATTCTCCTGGGGCATTTGCTTTCAAAGCAATTAGACATCTGTCAGCACCTTTGGTAGATTTGAAGCTTTCATATCAGTATCCTAAGGTGGAAATAGCATTCCAGTTGAAAAATCAGAGCTTGATCTTAAGGCTGGAGTTTCTCAGTGAGTAAATCTTTTTTAAGCTGATGAATGCATCTGCTGCCTTGACAATTTGTGAGTTTATTTCCTTCTGGATATCCCCACTAGCTTGCATGTTACTGCCAAAGAATGCAAATGGAGGCATTTTTGTCTTCTTTTTGCCTTCTCCAGCAGTGTTTGGACTGGGAGTTACAGGGGCTCTCATTAGGTTCAGTTTTTGTAACTGTTCATTAACCTGGTCTATTTTACAGTGCTGAACAGTCCTTTGATCTTTGCATGGGGGTGGATTTCCACTTTACAATGGCTGTACTGTCAGTTTAGGGCTTTATGGTTAAACTCCATGAATTTTGCATGTGCATTTTTCTGCCAGTGATATCACTGGCAGTGCCTGGTGGAAGGAAAAATCCACTTTTTTATTTGCCACCAGCATTTCTGTTCAAACCCTTGTCTGAGTCCCAGCTTCCCAGAGGAGGTAAATTGCTGCTGGTGGGTTTTCCCCAGTGAATCCAGCCCTGAAAATTGTTCAGGGAATGTGCTTATTTGATCCATAAATATTTGGGAACAGAGAACCTGTATCAATGCATTTAACTGTCTAGAGGAGGAGGGAAGGTATTTATGGGAATTTGCTGTTTAGTTGGATTTTGATTTTTAAGGCCTCTTTTAATGATGTCCTCTTTTCATAGTGTAGCAAGAGTAACAATTCCCCCTTTGTATGTATTTTCTATCTATTCCTATTTCCTATTGAAATTCCTAGGAAAGAGACTCTCCAAGTACAGAGTTGAAAATTTCATCTTAAAATAAGCCAGATGTCCAACCTTCCTGTAGCTGCCAAGCCCA
This sequence comes from Neodrepanis coruscans, assembly GCA_013400695.1. NCBI lineage: Eukaryota > Metazoa > Chordata > Aves > Passeriformes > Philepittidae > Neodrepanis > Neodrepanis coruscans. Next base: position 6,629 of record VYZS01016346.1, read on the forward strand.
AAAGAGTTCAAGAAAGATGTTAAAATCTGTCTTCCTGGCTGTGAAAAACTAATTGCATAGCATAGGTGATGATCCCAGTCCCTCAGGAGAAGGAATAAAAGTTCCTCAGGCAAAAACTCTGCTGTTATTTGTCAGGATTGGAGTTGGCAGTGTCTGTGCCCTCCTTGCTGGTTCACAAATGCAGAGACAGGAGCACAGACATGGGTAGGTGTTTGTTGGTATCTGAAAACCTCACTCACCTTATGAGGAAAATGCTGTTTTCTTTATTTTTTTCCTTCTTTCTCCCCCTGTCTCCTCTGTTAAGAGCATTCATAGGCACGGGGAGTTCTTAAAAACCAGAGGCAGAGGTTTCAGACTCACTGTGAAGGAACTCCATGGCCTGGGGTGTTTTATGCCTTTCTGTTTGTAAAATGGGTGTACAGTCCCCTCCCCTTGCAAAGAGTTTGAGGAGGATTAAGGTTAGTAAAGCACTGTGAAGACTAAAAGTGCCATGGAAATCCTGAGGATTAGAGGTTGCATTAGAGGTGATGTGGAAGGGCCTAATAGTTGCATTTATCAGGATAAAAATGGTTCACTTCAAATCCAGTGGCCTTGCCTGGCTGGTGAAAGTCACTGAGGGCACTCAGTGCTGAAGAAGAGCTGAGTGACACCCAAAACTAATGACATGCCTGCATCTCACTGCAGATATTCAGACCAACCTCAGTGGTACTGATTTCTGACCCTCTTCAATGCATTTGTTCTCTTTGGCATTCTCTTTTTGAGAAGTACCACTCCAAGGTGATGGTGTTTTCAGGGAGAAAGCTCCAATGCCCTGACTTTGTTCAGAAACAGCAGAGGACAGAAAAAAGTCTTTTTCAGACCATCTTACTGATATCTCCTGATATTTCCCTCACCTCCTCCTCTCCCCCCATCATTTGCTTGTGTGTGGCTTTAGCAGAAACAGGAATCTTACCAAATCCTGCAGCCCATTGTTTCTTTATGTTAAACACAAGGTTGTTTTATTAACTCCAGCTGGTGCACCTCCCTGTGCTCACTGTGTTTGCTTTGTTAAAATTGAAGAGTGTGCAAGTAGGACATTGTAAATCACAAGTGACTGGGCCAGAGGAAGAGGTAGGGAGAGGGGAGGGACTCTGTAGGACAACAAAGAGAGCACATAAACAGGCAGGGCCTCCTGGCTAATAGCAGCCAAAACTTGTGAGAACAACTTGCAATTGCTCCCAAGAGGACAGGCAAGTGCCAGACAGTTAGCAGGGATAGATGGGTGTGAGTGTTGGAATACCTGGTGTGTTCTCTCCTCTCTGGAACAGAGGTTCTCAAAGGTCTGGGTATGCTGGAGCTGCCAGCCTCTGCTGTAATCCTGGGGTTTATCTTATATCAGTGCCTGGCCATGGTCATCCTGTCAGTGGAGGAAGCTTTGTTAGACCATCCAAGCCTTGGAGAGGGATTTTTAAACCAAGAGAACCAGTCCCACTGTGTCCCATGTGGAGAGGGTCCATAATTAAGCAGGATACATTTTCCAGCTTTGCTTCTTCATGGCTGGTGCAGGGCATTGCATTTCTGCCTGCTTGAATCAGGGGTATCCACAGGGACAGGCAGAGTAGGTAGACTCAGAGCAACTCCAGACAGAAAGACAAGAGCTCCCTTCCCTGTGCCAGGAGAGTTCCTCTGCTTACAGCAGAATCACCATGAACAAACACAGCTGCCATAGGAAATGCCCCTGGCTGACACAACCACCCTGTTGAGTCCCCAGCACCACAACGAGCTGCTGGTCTGCTGCACCCTCAGCTCTGGCAGCGATATTTTGGGGGTGAGGGGGATGATTTGGAAGCCTCTCAGCTCGGTGCATGTCTCAGTGTCTTCTCTCCTGCAGTGCTCCTCAACCTGTGGGAAGGGGCTGCAGTCCCGGGTGGTGCAGTGCATGCACAAGGTCACGGGGCGCCACGGCAGCGAGTGCCCGCTGCTGTCCAAGCCAGCAGCCTACAGGCAGTGCCACCAGGAGGTCTGCAACGACAGGATCAATGTCAACACCATCACCTCGCCCAGGCTCGGTGAGTCGGGGTGGCAAAGGGCCGGGCAAAGCCCTGTCAGATAAAACCGGGGCTTCAGAGGTTGCCCAGGGACGGGAATTGGGAGATGGAACCCTCAGTCAGACTCCTGGTGTGGGTGGGTGGTGTCAGATCCCTGCCTCAGGGTGTGCCCAAGCTTTGCTCAGCAGTGGGTAGAACTGAGACCAGCAGGAGCACACAGATGGGCTGAGCACAGAGGTGAGGGAGCTGACAGGTGTATCCTTCCCATCACAAACACCTTCACACCCTGCTTGTGCTGCAGTGAGTGTAAAGTATGAGCATTTACTCCTCGTGCCCCGAGAGAAGTACATGACCTTGACAAGTACAGTGTCACTGTTTGGGAGTTTTTCTTTACATTTTCGTTTGCTGCCACAAGAATGTGGTTTGGTGAATTGATTTGCCCAGGGAGGTAAGAGAACATCCAGCCTCTTCTGTGATCCCTTTGATTTTCTGTTACTGCCCTTCTCCTCACCTTCCCTGCATCCCCTGTGTCCCTGGCTGAGATAAGAATATGGTGATAAGCCATCTGTTCCCCAAAACACCTTAACACTGTGTTTAAAAAGTGTCACCAGCTAAGAATGCCTCTGTTAATAGAAATCTATGGGATTCCCATGTTTTTCCACATCATCTTTGCTCAGTTTAGAGGGGATACAAATATAAATACACTAAAAATGTATTTTTCCAAACTTCAGCTCTGGGTGTTCAGCCAGAGCTCCAAGAACCAAGTTGGTTTCTTTACATTTCACACATCATCACCAGTGAGATGAAGCTGAGTTGAGGGATCAGCTGCACTGACACAGCCTCATTGGTGCCTCCCAACACGTTTTGGTACAAGAGGTTGGGTTGTAAACAATGCTCTAAAAACTGCCCAGAAAAAGCAGCCTCCTCCCTCACAGCTGAGCTGATCTTTTAGGCTAAAACACCTCTAATAGGCATGAAAACACAGAGCTGCTGAATAATAGAGAACCATTTTCTAATAGCACTGTCCAGTATTAAATTACACTTAAAACTAGGGTTGGACTTGAAGCTTCTGAACTGAAATTTGTTTACCAGATGTTTAAGAGAAAATGGGAATGTTCATTCTTGCAAATTCAGTCACGCTGAGGGGCTTCTAACCCCTTTTGGTACAGAACATATGAGACTCCTTCCCAGATACTTTAGCAGTAAGAACATAGTGGAAGGAAAACATTTCATTTGGGATATAAGCCCTTGATACACTGATGAGACAAGAAATCCATCCTAATTCATGTTTTAGTGCAAAGCAATAAAATGCTCACATGTTTAGAAGACTGAGGAGGCTCAAGTCCCTGCTGAAAGTAATCTGCAAGTAATTTGGGATGCTTTTGTTTCTAAACCAGGCTTGGAATCACCAGGGCCAGAAACAGTGATATTTGATATTAGCAGAAAGATATATCATTGAGTGTTTTGCTCTTCTTGCTTATAAACAATTCTAATTGGATTACCTTTAAACAGAATTTTCTGTTTTCTGCAATGGAAACATCAACCCCCCAAAAAAATTACACAGAAAAAAATTCCAGTAGTCTACAAAACCCATGTTGCCTTGTTCCCACTCCAGAATGGCTTTCATCCTGGGTAACATTTGCAGAAGTATTTAAGTGTGGAGTTCACCTCACCTGACTTTTACATCTGGGTCCAGAATCTCTCAGTGAAGGAACATTCAGAGAGGTTTATCCTGTCCCTCAGATACCTGAGCCATACCACTTCCTCCACATGCTTTCTGTTGTCCTTCACAACATTTGAGGGACCTTGGACCTCTAAATTATTGGTCCTAGCCTTGTTTGTGGCTTAGTTTCTATTATATGAAGTCTTTCATCTCAGATTCATAAGGTCTGTCTCAGGTGTTCTTGCAAGATGTGTAATTCAGCTACATCACACAGCTTCCCACTGACTGCTGTGAGGAGTTCATGGACTTAAGTCTGGCCTCCATCTTTAGATGTTTTGTTCATCCAGGCCTGTTTGTCACTGAGACAAAATAGGTGCAACATCTGCACTCCCCAGACACTCCCTTCCAGGGAAGGAAGGAAGGAAGAGCATCATCTGCTCTGCAGTGCTGACAGCGAGGTTGGCCCTCTCTCCCCCCAGGTGCAGGGTCTCTGATCACACCTGCAGGGCTGTTCCCTGGCTAATCTGGTAGTTTCTGCTCTGTTTTCTCCTCCCAAGCTGCTCTCACCTACAAGTGCACAGGGGACCAGTGGACAGTGTACTGCAGGGTGATCCGGGAGAAGAACCTGTGCCAGGACATGCGGTGGTACCAGCGCTGCTGCCAGACCTGCAGAGACTTTTATGCAAACAAGATGCAGCAGAAGAGTTAATGAAGCTGTGCTACTTCTTAGAGGATTCCTGCTATTTGTATGTAAATCACGGACTGGTAGGTCTGAGTACTGGAACTTCACCAGTTGCTACAATGTGGTGGATCCCAAAGGAAACCTAAATGAGACTTGAAACTAACCCTACAGACTGGATACCAAAGTAACCTGCTCATCCACCTTAAAAAAACAAAGGGTCATCTCAAGGAGCCAATCATTTGAGAGTGTTTTGACAACCTTACATTTTTCATTAATGCTTTTTACTTTAATATATTAAATCACCAGCCACTGGATGGCTTGCTACCATTAAGGAAAAAGACAAGAGTTGCAAAGTGATTATGTTGGATAAGGTTATGGGTACCTCCATGGAGGAAGGCCTCTGGCAAAATAATTCAGCAAAGGTAGAGACATTACTTAATCTTTTAATCTTGGCTTTCATCTGATGTTTTCAATTCCCAGCAGTTATCCCGCTGTAGAGTGGGCTTGGAGGGACATGCATAAATGAAAGGCTTAATTTAAAGAGAGGGATTGCTGTAAAAGCTTGTCAAAACTGATAGCAGAGGATGGACATCTCTGAAATTCCTACAGAAAACTCAGTGTAATTATATCCAACAATCCAAGTCGTATTTTTAGAGCCACTAATAGGTACTGCTTTTCTTTCTAATTTTAAAAAACAATCCTCTCTCTTTTCCCCAAAATAATATGAGTTTCTTTTATGAAACCTAATTTTTCTCTAGGCTTAATGAAATGAAAGCTTTTTAACAGCCGTAGATAGTTACTTTTAAGCAAGAACCATTTACGTGGGAGAAACCAGAAATCATTTCATCCAGTAGAGCTCAGTGAGGAATTGCCTGGCCTAATCTTTTTCCAGTTTTTTAGAAGTCAATCAGATAATGAGACTGTTGGTTTTTATAAGAGGACTGTGAAACTGGATAGGGTTGGAACAGAAAGTGGATTTGGAACAAGCTTTGTGGAAAGGAAGGAGTGGGGAGCAGAACAGGTGTTTCCTATCTCTGGGCTCTTGTACACAGCTGAGGTTATGTAGCCTTTTGAGTCAAAGTAGTCAGGGCTACACATTCAAAGTGTAACCTGGAGCTTGTGGAAGCCTCAGACTTCCATTGCTGTCAGCAGGGGTTGGGAATTTGCTCCCTCTTGTTTGAGTGCTCCCTGTCTGACTTTTGTGGTGCTATCAGACTGGTGCTACCAGAGCACTCAGCCAGTGCTGCACACATGATACTCCCTTCCATGTCTCTGCACTTTAAACCAGACTCCTCTCTGTGATGTGAGACTTGAAACAGGAGCTCTGCCCAGGGCAGGGTTTGTCCCCTCCGTTGTCACCAGATCAGTGTCTCCCTGTCACATCTTGTTCCAACACGGATCATTTCCCGTGCCGGGGTCCGAGGTGCCGTGGTTAAGTTACATCCCACTGCTCCTGACAGGAACAGGGCCCTTTGGATAATTGCAGCTTTGTACTCGCTCTAGAACTGCCTGTGACTGTTTTTCTCTTTGCAGCTGAGCTCAGCACCAGGCCCAGCCATTCCCCCAGCCAGGATTGCAGCTCACACCTGGCCCCAGGTTGTCTTTCTTGCTGTTGTCTCTTTTTTCCAGAGGGGTAAAGACTCTTAGTTGCTGACACAGCTTTAAAGCAACTTTCTCTTCCTTATCACAATCCTTTTCATATCCAGGACCTCACTGGAATAACTCATTAGCATTTTATTAAGGGCTAAATTTTTCAAGCACAGGGAGATAATGTTCATCACAGACTAACACTGTGTGGGCTTCACATTTGCATTTCTGCTTGTTAGTGCAAATGAGTGTGTGTGCACACCAGGGCTGGGCTGATGCCCAAAGGCACATTTGCACATCCTTTTTTCTCAAGTGCCTGTCTTAAACAAATCTGCTTTCCAATGCCTCAGATGATTTTCTCTATCAGGGAAATGATTCCAGCTTGGTTTTTGTTATACTGGATGTTTTTTTGGCAGCCTATAATCAGGATCAGACCTCCTTTTTCTGTTATTCCCACCCTGTCACCCAAAAGCTGAGGTTGTGTAACTACTTAACAAGTAATCAGTGGAAAATATTGCTGGCAGGGGTGACAGGGAAGATTTTGGCAATACCACAGTGATGTTCAGTTAAACAAATTTACAGGTAGAAGAACTGCTGACAAGAAAGTTCCAGGGGATCAGAGCCCAGAGAAGCTGGTTTGTATTGGTAATTCTCAGCAGTATTTTCCCTCTTTGCCTGTAGTGACACTGGGACTGTCCTTGCTGCCACCACAGCCACCTCTGGGTCCTCTTACAGCTCTCACTTGATTTGGAGTTTGCTGTTTTTCTCTTAAAGCCCAACACTTGCCCATGAAGTGGCCCAGCCCAATGAAATACCACCCCCTCACTGGACATTTCAGGTGTTGTGAACACTCAGGTTGGGCTGGTGAAGGATTTGCCACTGGGTTTCTCTGTCACCTGGGCAGAGTAACATGTGCTTTTATCATTACTGGGAATCAAAGGTGCTTTTAAACAGCAGGGAACGTTTTCCTTCTGGTGCTGATCTGTCACCCTCTCCAGGCAAAAGGTGGGCTCCTGGAGAGGTGCATAGGAGAGGAAGGATTTTAGTGTTCTGAAGTTTTTCAATAATAATTCCTTACTGGCCACTGTCCAGAACAGAATACAAGTCTAGTTAGACCTGTGGCCTGGCCCCAGTCTCGTGGGTCCTGGACCCAAAGGACATTTTGGGTCCAAGTTCTGGGTCTTACCTAGGGAAACACAAATGTACAAGGAATTTTTTTGACTGTCTGAGCACTGAAAAAAATCACCTCATTTGCTCACACAGGCCATAGATTAACATCAGCCTTTTATTTTTTTATAATCAAACCCCGACATTAATTAAAAACTGATGGCACAACACAGCTCCATTTTACTCCATTCTCTTACTTCCTGTGGTGACAACCTTCCCATCTTGTAACAGCCAGAAAAATAACAATAACAAAAAAGGAAATGTAATTCTCTTCAATACTCCTGCACTTCTGTTTTGTATCATTTTATAGGAGCTTTACTATGAATTCACAGCTCTGCTCTGCCCTCAGTTACTACATTCTGGTGAAAAGAAAAGCTGTTTGTTTCAGTGTATCTATGACAATACTTTTTTTTAGTTGTTGGTAAGAGATTGATGCTCTGTTGATTACAGTGGTGGTATTTCCATATTGTAAACAATACTCTGTACTGTTACTAAAGTACTGTACATTTCTAGTTGCACAATTGTGTTATTGAGTGTAGATTCTCACTATCTCATGTATGGTGCTATTTTTTGTTGGTGGAAAAGAATCTTAGCAGTTGATTATTGCTTGATATTTTATTATAATACAGGGATATATTCTCCATGGCAATAATATCATTTAAGTTGTCTCATTACAGAGTGAAATGTATATATTTTTCCATTAGCTAATTTGCATATGTACTGTATCCATGGTAATTTTCTTCTTGGTGCTGGTTATAAATAGAAAGACAAAAACAGTCAAACTGAATGGAACCAGTTGTAAATGAAAGCCAAAAAAAAAAAAAAAGAAAAGAGGATCATTCCACTTTGAACAAATTGAGTATGTTGAATAATAAATTTATTTTTTCCACAACAACTTTAATAAAGTTTCTGAACTTGAAACAAAAATACAAAGCAAACCAAACAGCTTGAAAATTAAGAGAAAGGAGTGAAGCTGTAAGTAGTACATTGTGCATCTGTCTAATACTGGACTGAGACTGGAATTTGGTTAAGTCTAACCCAACTGTTTAATAGCTGTGGTCGGTGTAAAAGGTCATTTGGCAGTAAAATTCTGGTATCTCAGAGCTCTCAGTGTGCTGACAAATCAAGAAATGATGGGTCTTGTCCTAGTTAGGTTGCAAAATAAAGCACAGGGATGTTAATACCTGAATAATGCCTTGCAAGGTCTGTGGTCAGTGACACAACAGGAGAAAATTCCTGTCTGGAAAAAAGGCACCAGGCTCCATTTGGGATATCACTGTGTGATTCTGAGCTGGCTGTGGGGATGGGGAGCCTGAGCCTGGGGAGAGGGACATTTTGCAAGTGCTGTTGGGAAAGGTTGTTTTCTGTGTGTGCTGGAGGTGGGAGGAGGCAGAACCTTGCTGTGTGTTTAGTGGGAGCAGCTCCACCTGGTAATGAACACTGCTGAGCATGGGGAAATTTGTCTTGGAGCAAAACTATCCCATCCATTGGGAAGGTATGTCCATAACCTGGCTGCACACTTCCCTGGTGTGAAATAAAAGGAATTACTCCAGTGCCAAGTGTTTTGGATGTCTTTGTTGTAGGCACTAGTCAGAATCTTTGTACTGTTTAACTCCCCACCCCCAGCACGTGAAGATGTTTTTTTGCAGATACACCTGTAGGATCCTCTCCCATCCTGTCTTACAAAGATGCCATCATCTGTATCCCAGTTCAGCTCAATTCTTCTAAAAGGACACTTCTTAGAGATGGGAACAGCATCTTTCTAAAGCAGCCTTAAAAATTCAGGAATATGGCTGAGTGGTGGATTTGGCAGTGCTGGGTTAACAGTTGGACTTCATGATCTTAAAGGTCTTTTCCAGTGTAAACGATTCTGTGATTTTATAACAAACCAAAGCAGAGTTGATGTGAGAGTCCTCCTCCCCAAATGATTTCCAGAAATGGAGTTTAATAATAGATCTCATTTACTGATCTCACTCTGGCTTCCTTGTCATGCCACAACACTGATCAGCTTCCTGGTTTTCCAGGGCAGCCTGGGGAGATACCAGCCCAGCTGCCATCACACACATCCCTGTTCACAGCAGCAAAAGTGTAGGAACTCCATCCAAGTGTTGCTGTACATTAACACATCATCGTGTTTGTGTGTTGCCCAGAGTCAACATCTGATTGCAATTGTTGACCTGTTTGAACAATAAAACGTAGCTCTGAGCCTTTGGAAGCCAAGAGGCTTTACATTAAGCTGGGATATGGCAATGGGTGGGAGGGGTGTAAGGAATGCTGTCATACATTTGGCTTGAAATGCTCCTGGTATGTGCCAATATCTCATCTATAAATCCAGTAGATTCATGTACTTAGTTTGCCTATTTTGCATGTAGCCATTTGCTGGTTTTCTCTTAATCCCCATCTTCTACCCAAGCCATTTCCCTTCCCTGTGAGCTCAGTTGCTTTTTTTTATTCAAGACACCTCAGCCAAGATCACTAAAGGCAGGTGGGGTCAGATGTCTGCAGTACTCTGGCATAGAAGTACCAGGAGGAAAATACAATCTCTCCTCAGCTCCTTGGAGGTCATTTCTGCCTCCACCAACTCCACCTGCTCCCTCCACTCTGCTGCAAGTCCTGGAGTCCACAGCAGCCTCAGCTGAATTTTGGTCTTGTACAGCAAAATGGCAGGACCCTGCTGTTTCTGGAAGGAAACTTCCTTCCAGGAGGCTCAATATGGAATCCTTTATCCTGACATCAGCCCCAGGCACCACCGAGAGTGCTGCTGTTGGAGGACTCTGCTCTGTTGGTAGAGTGAAAACCACATGTTCCTTTGTACTTTTCCCCAACACCTCGTGGTCCATTTCCATTGGGAAAGGAATGTTTTCTTCTTGCTGAAGTGTCAGTACAAACACCAGTATGCTGTGGAGTTCCAGGCAGAGGAGAGCTGTGCCAGATGTGCTCACGTTCAGTGCACTCACACTTCTGACAGCCTAAGAAAAGAAGCCCTGGCTCCTACCTGCTGGCAAGTTGTTTGTCTCACTTGTCCTGCTGCTGTAGGAATACAGCAGAAACAGGCAGGCTGTGGAAACTGCTCCAGAACAGCATTTCTTCTTCAGGAACTTGGACCTGTGCTGAACATGTTTGACTCTCCTTCTCCAAAGCACTTGCACTTCAGCTTTCTCCTGTTTAGCTTGACTTGGGGGCAGGTGAGTAAGAAGACAAGAGTTCCTCAAATGCTGCCAATGTACAAAGAGCAGGTTTTTTTTCTTTTTGCACATTTGTTTTTTGTCGTTTTATCATGTCTCTGGCTTCTCTTTTCACTCCTTAGAAATGGGCCAGGCTGACTGGAGAGACTTCACAACAACAGAACTGCCTTGGACAAGCAGAACCAAAGCATCTCCACTTCAGATGGGAGGAATTATTTGTTTATGAAAGGAGAGTTTGAACAAGAGGTTATGTAAGCAGAGGGGGACCACAAATTCCCCTTACCCAGAAGGTAACCAGAGAGTCTCCAAAGCTGCCCTCCATGTGTCTTGCATCACCTCCTCTCCTTTCATGCCCCTTTCATGAGACTGACCCCACGAAGAATGCCTGGAGGTGCATTGTACCACATTTGTTACTTTGTCGGAGCTGCTGTGTCTGCCAAGTGGTGGCCAGACACTGAGACAGACTTTCCCAATTAGCAGAGCCCTGCAGCTGAAGTCTGGGCCTTGCACAGGAGTTCCCTGAGTGCTGCCACAGCAGAGACTGTGTGTGTCCACATGGCCTGGGGTGGGTCTCTGTCATGGCCCTGGGCTGGAGGGCAGCAGATGGGCTCTCTTCAGAGTTGTGGTTTCCCTCAGCTCTTCTTGTTTGGCTGTGAAAGGCTCCTGTTTGGGTGTTTCATCTTTTCTGTGGCCTGGATGAAGCTGGAGCCCCCAGTGTGACTTGTCTGGGTCATGTCACAGGCCTTTGCACCCACCAGAAACATCAGAAACATCACCACCTTTGGGGTCTGTTCAAAATACCTTCCCTCATCTGCTCAGGAGCATTGAACCTCCTCCCTCAGCCCTCTGAAGAAAACTGTTTTATTTTTCCTACTTCTGTAGTACCCTGGTGACTCCCCTCACTGTTGCTTTCTGGATGGCTTTTGTTCTGAGGTCTTTTATAATTATTTGGTATTATTTGTGCAGTGGCACTTAGGAATCTACAGACTGTGGATGCTCAAAGGCTGTGCCCAAAGAGGATTTAGCTGGGTTTCTTGGCAGCAGGAGTTTGAAAAGGTGTGAGATGAGCATGGGCCACTTTTGAGTCCCGTGAGTGAGTCTGTGCTGCTACTGCTCTGGCAGGGGAGGCAAAGGGATGTTCCCCACTGGCTTTATATCTTTAGACATGTTTATTGTTACTGGAAGTAGCCAAGGGTAAAATTCACATCCCTTCAGAGATGCCCTTTACAGAAACTGGGTTGGAAGATCCAGCCCCAAGCTGGGATACTGCTCTGCACATGGGCTGACAGACAGGGGAATGTTCATTTTCCATCAGGAAAGTGCTGGGAACACCCCAGTGTGCAAGGCTGGCTCCACCACCCCAAAAGCCAGCAGCTGCTGGAAGGTCACTGACACTTTGGTGTAAGGTCACTGCTCATGGTCACTGTGCAGCCTTCCTGGAGACAGGCAGTGAAACTGCTCAGACTGCTGATGGATTTGTGAAAAAGGGGAATCCTCTTACAGGGTCTTCAGGTTGCACCAAGATCAGTGTAACCACAGCCTGGCCAGCAAAGCCAGACAAGCCATTCTTGGGTTGGGTTGGGGTTTTTTTTTTACTTTCTTGGAAAAGACATTATTTGAACGTTTTTCAGCTTCCATTTATTTCCCCAGCTCCCTATTTTTCCCCTTGACTTTGTTGACAAAAAGACCCAACCAGACTGCAGCTTTGTTTGGCACCAAACTTCCCTCCTGAGATGATCACACAAGAAGTCTTTTATCACTCTGGGGGCTCTGAGCCAGAGCTGGTTGTGCTGGAGGTGGCTGGGACTGTAACCCTGGGCTGTCGTGGGATGAGAGTCAAGCTCAGGCTGTCAGCAAGGTGGAGCCCCTGCCAGGACACATCAGTTCTGCTGAGCCCACTTCCCCCAGCACTGCTCTCATTAAGGAAAAGGTTGGAAATCCACATCTAGATTGAATTAGTCCTTTAAAAAAATTAAGTGTTTTTAAATCCTGTCCAGCATCGTGGTCTGATTCCTTAGGAAGTCACTATAAATCAAACCTCCCCTGCTCCCCATTGCTTAATAACATGTCACACCTTGGTTTTCTCACAGAGCTGATTCACCTTCTGTGCTACTTCACTGCTTTGGCTTCAGCAGCATCACCTCTGCTACATGGCCAGGTTTGTGCTGAGGAAGGAGGGCCCTGCTGAAGTGCTGGATTTCTGCTCTCCCTGAGCAGCATCAGCCCCCAGAGCTGCTGGAGGTTCTCTCGTGGCTTCTTCCCCCCATCCCTTCACATCACTGGCCAGCAAGTCCTTGAGGAGAGAACAGTGACACTGAGCCCAGGAAATGCTGACAGCCACATTTCTCACAGGGTAAGGAAGATTCCAGCTTGGTTGTTTTTTAGTTTTGGGTGGTTTTTTCTGACCATGTTTTGCTGAAGAAACAATTTTAAGGGGAAAAAAAGAAAAAAACACATTATTGTGTAAGCAAGATGGAAAACAGCTTTGTGTGGGTTCCCAGGTATTTATGAGCCATTCTCTCTGCAACAACATTGCCTGTGGCTGCCTGACTGTTGAGCAGGATGGGTTTGCAGCAGCTGTGTGCACAGCACCTTTCATCACAGGCACTGCCTGTTCCCTGGCTGTCCCCATGGTTTATTTGTGTGCAAGGCAACTGAGAGGTTATCGAGGCTTTGCATCAGCTGTACAAACTCACAGCAGCACCAGCTCTGTGTGTGTCCCTTTCTGAGAATTACAGTTTGGGGGTAACAGGCTCTTGGGCAGCTCCTGGGAGAGAGCTGGTCTTTCTGATGTGTCTCTCTAGAGGAATTGCTGCCTCTGCTCGTACCACAAGCTATGGAGTATCTACAGCCATATGGATAAGAAAGAAAAGCTGTGTTTGCTTGTTTCCAGAATCCCTGCAGAATGGTTCTAAAAGCAGAAGTATCCTTCCCTACAGGAAAAAAACTGACAAAATTGACAAAAACATCCTCATATTTGTCCAAATTTTTGTAGATATTTCTCAGGGTATCACTAAGTCGTGCCAGGAACCTGCCTTTCCTCCCCTGCTTTCCCCAAATAATTCCATGTTTGGCTAAAAAAATCTCAGGTTTGGGATTTTTTGACCAACAATGTCAGCCAAAACCCAGGCTCTTTTCTCTAATTTTTCCACTTTAATTTTCAAACTATCTTCTGGCAAAGCAGAAATGCTGTTCTGATGGAAATTTTTCAACCAGCTCTGCTCATTAATTTCTGCCAACAGGCACTCAGGCAAAACAGTGCATCTTCCAGGAGGGGAGACTGTCCGAAGGGCCCAGCACGAGGCAGGGCTGAAGCTCCTCTCCCCAGATCTGTGCCCCAGCCAGATCTCTGCTCTTAATGAGAGACATCTTTCTAGGGATCCTTCCAGCCTAAATCTCTCTTGGCAAGTCAGCTCAGCAATGCAGGTACTTTGCCAGGTTAAGGGAAGATGTGGGTGGCACAGAAGGATCCCCTCAGAGCAAAGGACTCAGGGGGGTGATGGGGGGGTGATGTTGTCCTGCTCTGGCTGATTTTAGACCCCTCTAGGCAAGCACCAATTGGCAGAGGAGGGTGGGGAGCTCCCTTTCAAAGCAAGGCTCAGTGTGCTTTTCTTTAGTGGTGGTGTTTAGATAGAGCAGAGCTGATGCACAGCCATGAGCCATCCCTGTGTAACCCTGAGAACCTCCAGGGACGAGATCCTGAGGTGGCTGATGGGCTGGAATGACACCAGTCATTTCACAGACACACTGCTGTGTGTCTGTTACCCATCTGTCCATGAGCAAGGGGTTTTTTTTTTCACACTGAATTCAAGGGAAGCCCAACTTCTCTCATTTTTGGGTTTCTGTGATGACAGGAACCTGGGAGACAAAGAAGGAAGATGTTCTTACAGAGCAGGACAGAAGCCAAACTTCAGTGTTTGGCCTCAGCAGCCAAAGCAGCATCTGCCCATTGGCCCATGGACACTCTCCTCAGGGAAAAGCCATCCCTCAGCACTCCCTAACATTTACAAAGTGCCCTGAGATCCTTCAGTGAAAGACTTTTTAGATGTGCAAAAGTGTGCTTCTCTGACCATTGCTGATTCTAGAGGGTTAAGTTGGGAACAGGAAATACAGTGACTAAAGGAAAGCCATTAATATTAAATTCTATCCTTTGCCAGATTGTCTTGTGTTATCTTTGCTCTTTCATGAAATATTTTCCAGTTTTCCTTGCAGGGCATTCTTTACAGGGGCAGCAGCTAAGGAGCTGTAACTTGGCACATCTCCACCTGCTTTTCTGTAGCAGTGCACATTTGTGCTCTGGGATTTGAAGAATTTCCTTTGCCTCTAGAATTGATGTGCAAACAGTCAGCTGTACAGACATCAATCTGTCCAGTGGACATGCCACATGACCTAAGGAATAATACAGGTGGTCAGCACCATGCTGGTGACTCCTGAATTTCTGGAGCTAACACTCATTTTCCTGTGTCTTGTAGATGGGAGGTCCTGTATACACCCTTGAATAATCTGCTTTGCTTGACTGATCCCAAAACACCCACCCAGAGTCCCCTAACAAAATCCTTCATTTTTGCCAAGGAAAGCAAAGATTTGCAGGAAATGAGAGAGGTGACCTTTGCCACCTCACAAATATCTTGTGGATCTCAAGATGCTCATCTCAGCAGAGAGATGCTTGTGCCAGAGCAAATGCAGAGCCCTGTGTGGTCAGTGCACAGCTCTTCCAGCATCCCTTTCTTCACCTTTCTTTATCAACTCTGCTGTGATAAAAGCAGAAATGGGCAAACTTGGTCTTCTCCTGCCTGTTTGCTGTGAAGTCACCCCATGTACAGGTTCTGCTCTGGTGTGGAATGATGGATGTTAAGACTGGGAGGGATGGGTGTTGCTGGGTGCATAACCCAGCTAAAACCACTTCCCCCACTAGTGATTCCATCACAGCCAAAAGCTGTGTGCTTGAGCTCTTGGGCACCCTGTGGGCACCTAAAGCCTAAGGGAAAATATTTGGAGAGAAACAAATGGCTCCAGAGAGCACCAGAACTCTCAGCAAGTTGTTCTGTAGGCCAGTGACCATTCCTGTTAAAAAAATAAGTCTTCCATTTCCCATTGATACTTCTCAGGATGCAAGGAGAGCCATTCTCCTGCTCCTGAAGGCCTTAGCTGCAGACACAGCCTTGGAAGGGAAGTTTGCTCTCATGGCTACAGCAAAGGAATGGGAAGCACGAGATCTGGCACCAAGTCCTGCTCCCATTGAAGCCAGAGGGATGTTTGCCATTGGCTTCAGGGGGAGCCAAGATTTCAGTGTGCAGCCAGATTTGCTGGTGTGTGGAGCTGTGCTGAGAGCAGCACCAGAAAGGGTTCTTGGTTTCCTGATAAAGCTGTTACTGCCTGGGCTCCTCTGCTGCAGAGAGCTGGGTTCTCACCTCACATTGCACCCTGCTTGCTTTCAAATCTTACTCTTAGGCCAGAAACTCCTTGATGAGGAGACTGGCTGCATGGTTTATGCCTGGTTGTTGTCCCATGGCTGGAGCTCTTGGGTCTTCCTCTCCACTGGGGATGAGAGAATGGCATAAAGCAATTACAGCAATAGGACAGGGCTGGGAGAAGCGGCTTAAAAGGAGTAAAACATATGGGCTTTGCTGCAGGTAAATAACTGTGCCTTCTCTTTCAGGCAGTGGTTTGAATCAGCTCAAGAATTAACTCTGAGTGGTTGAAGAGAGTCTGAAGAGACTGTAAAAGTGGTCCAGGATGGGCTTCCCTGCTTCACACCTTCACACCAACATGGACTTTTGGGAACCTTGATTTTGTAAACACCCATTTTCCTCTTTCAGGGTTAAGTGGGAGCCAAATTGTGTCAGTGGTGAGCATGGTGTGGGTGTTCATGAGCCTCACAGTAAACCTTTCCCAAATTATTAGTTTCCTCTGCCAATAAGCCACCTCCAAGGCTGCCAGGTTCCCGTAGTGACATAGGTTAAGTTAAGTAGTGCATTATATAGAGCTCCACAATGTACATATACCCTTGCAACCACCCCAGCACCCATGTCTGGGCAGGTTAGTGCCCTCCTTTCAAAAGAAGATGAAGAAAGTGATCAGAGAGTGTATTAAGATTCTACCAAACAGCCCCATTTTGGCCCATGTAGGTCACGTTGTTTTTGTTTGAATAGACACATGGTGGAGACTCTGTGTGTCAAGGAAAAGAAACATTGCAAATAATTCTTGCTCTTTATCTCTCCCTGACCAGGACGTCTCACTCTGTTCACCGTGTGGGTTTGGTCTCTACTGCCCCTTTCAGGGAACATCTGTAAGTGCATCACGTCTGTAAAAACAGGCAGGAGAGTTTTATCTGCTGGACCAAGGAGTTGTCCTGGATTTCTTCACCTCTCCAGATGCCACGTGTTTGACAACATCTTCTCCTCCTGGCCAGCCCCAGCTTGTGTTCTCTGGCCACTTGATCTGGGACTTGATCTCCTTATTTTGGACACTTCACAAAGAGGAGTTGGTGGAAGTGACTTTCTAGTAAGTTAAAACCATTGTGATGTTCTTTATCCCCACAAACAAGGACTCTGTAAGTGTAGATGCTTAAAGCCAAGGTAATGATCATACAGAAATACAGAGCTGATAGTTTTACTATGATTTTCTCCACCAAAGTGAAGCAAAGCTACCCAGAAGTTCAGCTCTGGTGCAGGAGCGCACCCCAGTGTTGCCTCTTTAGGCACAAAGATTTTTCCAGGCAAAAATACTCTTTCTTCTAGTAACAAATGGGGGAAAATGGGGAGGAAAGCAAAGAAAAAAAACCAAATGATGCTGTATTCTCTGCTGAGAGCTTGGCTTAGCTCTGCAGCACCATTTCCCATCTCCCTTTCACATCATTCTGAGATTCTTCCCCAAGAGTATCTTATCAGTAGATCCTTTCTCAACTTAGTGGCTGCCTCTGAGCCAGCTCTTTTCTTCTGCTTCAGTGGCTGGCACATTGTTTGCATGAACTTGAAACCATCAGCTTGTTGCTCTTGTGTTTGCTGATATGATCCCCACCAGCTCTCACATTTCCAAGGGCAAGCACAAACAAAATGAGACAGAATAAACAGAATTAGTGCTCCTTCTTCCTTAACAACATAGCTGTGATTTTCTTCCTCCTTTAGCAAATTCAATCCAGCTAGTTTTTCTCATGTTAATTCAGTGTAGCTGCTATCCACAGGCTCTGGGTTACAGGTAACAGTGAGATGGGGGGACAGTGCTTTGCTGTGAGCAAGATCTCAGCATTTGTATCTTTTGAATTTTAAGGAGTGGGTTACCTGATCCACTAAGGGGGGTTTACCTGATCCACTGCCCTCTCATTGTCTGTGGTATTCATTCTGTTGCTGATAAAGTCCCACCTGGGAACACAGAAGAAAGATGACACTTTGCACCCTTCATCTGCTCATTTGTCTCCTTAATTGTTCTAATAGTTCCTCTTCCCCCCTTTTTTTGTCTCCTGTGATTGCTCTGGGTTTAGCATTCCAAGCACAATGTCCTGGCACAGCTTCCTTGGGATCCTGGCAGATTTAAAGGCCAAGCATCATGGCCAACATGTTCCCATGCACCCAAATTCCAGCATCTCTTGTGGCCATGATCCTGGAGCCAACTTCTCATGCAGGAGACCATGGAGAAACTCCCTTCTGGAGTCCAGGCCATGGATCTAGAAAGCCTTCCCTGGGTTTTGGTGTCTTTGATCCTTTCCCTGGGACTGTTTCTTGAAGAGAAGGACCAGCATTTGGCCCTTGGATTTTAGGAGAATTTCCAAACACCAAGTGGAAGCACTGCCCTGCCCCTTTAGACCAGAACCCTGTGCCAGGACAAGGCTGTGGGGGAGGTTTTAATGCCTTTGAAGCTTTTGGGGGGTCTTTTTTTTATATTTTTCCTCTCATCTGAGAAGGTCCCTGTCAGGGCTAAGAGTTGGACTCTTGTGGATCCCTTCTAACTCAGCATATTCTTAAAAGCCCCCACTGCCCACAGGGCTCTTCTCCTCATAGTGAATGTGGTCCTGAGAGAAGGCAAAGGTTTCCCCAAAAGCTCCAATTAGAGAAGATTTGTTGGTGTTTATTGCTGACAGTGTTCTTCCTTGCATTCAGCTCAGCTGGAAGCCAAATAAGTGACTTCCCAGTGGCCTTGAAGCCCAAGGGAATTAATTTATCTTTAATTTTTTCCAAGCTGATACTTAGGGAGAGGGCTGGGAATATTGTAAAGTAGCTTCTGGAAGGGGAGAGTCCCAGCAAAGATTTTCACAGACTCCTGGTAATGATGCTCAGCCTGCCCAGCTGAGACCAACCTGTGCAGCATTAAACAGCAGGGACACAGCCCACACAGTGACAGACATTGTTCTACTCCTCTGCCTTTCCCTGACAAGCAATGGCTTTGTTGGTACCTGGTGATCCTGCTGCTCGTGTTTGTGTCACTTTGCTGCTGTTCACAGTTTGCAGCTGCAGCTTTTCTAAGTCTTTATTGACTGCCAGACACATCCTTCATTGTTTGATGGATACTCACCCCAGGTTCCCAGGATCTGGGCTGTGCTGACATTGCCAACATTTGTGCAGCCTTGGGGGAACCAGTTCTCAGCCCTGTAACTCAGGGAACCACTGTGCAGTAGCAGAGGTACCACGAAAGTGCTGCTTGGCTGGGGGGTTTTTAAGCTCCTTTTGTTAAAAACAAGGGTAAATGCAAACCTGTTCTGTTACTCTGTGGTTAAGGGTTCCTGAGGTGATGGTTTGAAGTGAGAAAAAAGAGAGAAAAACAGCCACCAGAGCAGCTCATACATCCCTCAGGTGGTCAGCTCATGGTTTGGGGCATTTTCAGGGGCAACTCCACAGCTCAGTTACGGGAAGGGCTGAGCCAGTTTGGGGCTGAGAACAGGAATTGTATCAGGGCTGTGCTTAGCCAGCTTTTGCTGTAACAATTACAAGTGATAAAATGTCAGTTTTCCCAATTTTCCTCCCCACAAGTTGTTTCAAAGGGAGTGAAGGCAGATCCTGCCATAGCTTAGTGCATTACTGGCCAACTCAAATGACTCCCTGCTGTCTTTTCATCTCCATGAGGCTCTTAATGCCCCAAGTCTTTGCATGTCCTGGCACAAAGCCCAATTGAAGCATGAGCTCCAACAGAAGTTTTACATTTAAAGCTGTTCTTTTGGCTTCAGAAATTTGCAGATTGAGGCTAAGAGATGCAATTCAGCTGTTTACTTGCAGATCTGCACCAGCCCTGCTGTGCTCTTGCCCTCTCCCTAGTCAGGCAGTTGTGTTAACAGCATTTTCCAATTAAAGTAGCAGCCTCAGTTACAGAAACTGGTTTTCCTATCTGGGCATTTATCTGATTTTATTCATTTTTAATTAGTCATGGAGCACAGAGCTGTTTTGTTTTCCATCCCTTATTATAATTAATCCATCATCATCTCTGGTGACAGGGCTGGCTTTTGCTGGCTTTTTTATTTTTTGCCATTTCCAGCATCAGCTTGGGCCTGTACCACTCAGGCACCACATTACTGATGATGAGGAGCAGCGATGTGAGTGATCAGGCAAATATCAGGTGGACAAGCAACTCCTGAAGTTCTGCTCACCCAGAGAAGCCTTGCTATGTAAATTATGGCCACTTCCCTGCCTGAAATGTTCCTGCTCTGAAAACTTTTAAGACCTTCACAGCCAAGATTAAGGGTTTTTCTCGCAGCCAAGATTAAGGTTTTTTCCCATTACCTGAACATTCTGAGTCTCCAAGAGAATAAATGGCATCAGATGAACCCTTCATCTTTCTTCACAGTGCATGACTTAAGAGCTTCTTTTTTTTCACTTCACCTCACTGAAAGGTGAGGGGTTCATCTTGTCTGTGCTGCAACAAGCTCATCAAGGCTTGTCCTGTGGGATGCAGTGGGATCTGACTCTGGGATTCTCACTCCATCCATTTTTCCATTGTGGACAATGCTGTAACTGTCTGCTGGTTTAATGTGCTTTGTAACACACAGAAGTGCTCAGGCTGAGCCTGCAGGAGCTGGAGCAGGACAAGATGCAATGACAAAAGCACAGGTTTCAGTGCTGACATCTTCCCAGGAGGCCACAAAGCCACTCTGTCCTACCTCGTGCTTCTCCAAGTTCAATCAGCTCTAGTTGTCCCTCAGGGCTTGTGGCCACCAGACTGACCCTCAAATCTTGAAGCCCCTCAGTTCTGCAGGGGTCTTGCAAGGATGCTCACACAGACTCCCAGAGTGACAAGGAAGCAAAGCCTTCTGCTGCCCCCACGTGTTACTTGCTCATTATTGTTGCCACACACCAGTAAAGACGTGGAAACCTATTGGCAAACATGAGGAGTAGCCAGCACAGCCTCACAGCTCCTGAGGTCAAGAATCGTGCTTTGGAAGGCTCTTCTGCTCCTTTTGTTCCTCCCTCAAGCTCAGGGCCTTCCCTCAGGCACCTTATATTCAAAAAATTGCCAAATCAGATTGGACGTGTTTGGAAGTGAGAGGAGCAAGAGACAGCCTGGAGGCACCTGATACCCAGCAAGGCACAGAGGTGTCATCATCCTGCTTGAAGGGATGTGAGTGCAGCCCCCAGAGCCTGTGGAGGGATGTGAGTGCAGCCCCCAGCCATGGGATGCTGAGCAGTATCAGGTACCAGCACAGCTCATTCGGGTTTGTTGGCTCAGACCACAAGGAGCACAGAGACAGCTCTTGGCAGGCTGAGCTCACATGATAAGGTCATTGGAAAGACAAGTGATGCTTTCCTCAACCTGCCTTTATCCCCAGTAGTATCAGCAGCAGCTTGAGCAAGGACTCACTTTGTGCCCCTGTAATACCCTGTAAACTGCCAAGGACAAAAGTTTCCTCACAAATAGGTTGAGTGTTCTCCAACCAGTGTCTCAGCCTCCAGCTCCCATCCTTCTTGGCCCTGTCAGGTTCCAGTTTTGAACCATTAAATGGCACCTCTTGGAAGAGTTACATTCCCTCTGGATCAGCAGCACCTGTCAAGCCAAAGGGAAAACAGGCTGCAGTTCCTGTCTATCTGCTGCTTCCCAGCACTTACAATTAGGGATCTGGTGGTTTTGTCCTTCTCTGTTGAGCAATACTTCATTGGGGCAGCACATGTTAATTATTGTGGAGAGCATCAATCCCAGAAGCTGCCTGGAGCCTGGGCTGACAGGGTGGTAGTAGCAGCCAAGCTCTCACATGGAACCAGTTCATGGCTTGAGGGGGGCTCATTCAGACCAGTGGTTCTGACCATCCCTAGCACAGCTCCTTGGAAAAGAAGAGTTGGCTCTTTGCCACCCCCTCAGCAAGAGCCTTTTTGGCCCTGGCACCCTTAACAGATGGGCCAAGGAGCAATGGCTCAGCTGAGCATTGTCCACAGACTGCCCTGGAGCTGTCTGAGAACATCTGAAGGGAACAGCACTCGCTGGCAGGGCTTGTGTGCTCTGGCAATTGGGGATTGCAAACACATGCTTCAGCTATGTAAGAAATCTTTGACTTGTTCTCAATGTGATTCTGCCTGGGTTTCTTCCCAGGAACATTCCTGTTCTTCACAATTTACCAGTTGCAGGAAGGGAAAAGGGGGAGGAAGGATTTTAAGAGTAGGGGAGAGGAAAGGGAACAAATCTTGCAGTGCTTTCCCTGGCCAAATTCCTCTGTAAGGACAGGGTGTGGAGCATAGGCTTCAGAATCTGGCACAATCCCAAGGAAATATGAACTGCAAAATTAAAACCACTTTTAATTAGTCATTTGTTTTTATGTAAAGAATAAGTCTGTGTTTTTCTGAAGTAATTCGGTGTCTGCTATCACACAAACCAGGCAGCCCCTGCCAGGTGGTGCTGTGTGATAGAAGGCAAGTGCAGAAGGAGGGCTCTGAGCTGAGACACCTTATCTCCTCCAGGAGACGGCAGTGCTGCTCAGATCTGCTGCTCTGATCTGCTTTCTGCTTCCCCAGATGAAAGGCTCATTCCTCAGAGTCACAGCAGACGTGAGAGAGTTGCAAATGAGGTTCTGTAGGTGGAAGTAATTTGGTGTCTGAGCTGGAGATGAATGATAAAGCTGAGGCTTTATCATCACACCTGCTCTGTTCCAGGCAGGATTGAGAGTGTGAGGGTGGGGACAGGAGCTTCTTCCTTAGGAGAATTCAGAGGTACAGGATATCCAGCTCCTCACAAGTGTCATGAATCCCTTTTCTCCTGCCAGCCTACCTGGGGAGTAGAAGGTGTAACTTGATGCCACCAACATGCACTCCAAGTAACCTCCATAGCTCACTTAACCATATTAAGTCTATACCTGTAGTTAATTTAATTTAACTGAGGTTTTCTCCCCTGTGTTGGGTGCCTACTGTATCAACCTCTTAAACTTGTGGCTGTGTATATAATTCAATCAAGTGTACATGCAGTACCCACATAAACTCAGTCACTCCAGGCAGCAGGGAGAGGATTATTGTGTTGTATTTGGCTCATACTTCTGCCTTAACACAGGGGTAACTTCACTGAACTTGGTTGTGCTGCATTAGTCCAAAGCCAGAGCAAAGCCCAGCATTTATACATTGTTTGCAATAGAAGCATCATAATTTCTATAATGCCATGTCCTGGGCATGGATGGGGTTTGTCCAGCTGCCTTCCCAGCCTCCCACTAGGAAACAATGAAATGAAGACAGAAGAGAGTACTCATCTTTATATATATATATAATTCAGAAATATCAGCAGAAATATCCTGTTACTGCCTTACAGGAGCCTTCCCCTGTATCTGCTAAACCAAACAGGAATATTTTTGGTTGATATTAAGCAGCTGCTCAGGAGTTTTTTCTGTAGCTTGTGCTGTAGGTGGTGTCAGGATGGGAGTTCACAGCTTGTGAGGGTCCCCTCCTTCATCTTTTGTCAACTGTTCATTCTGCATTTGTATTGTTAATGGCCCATATGGCTATGAAGGAAATGGGTGAATGATTTCACTCTGTCTTGCTTTGATTAATCCTAAAATACTGATCAGGTCACCATTAATGATGGCCCTGGTGATTTGTGATTGGGAATTGTTACTCCTGCTAGTGCTGAGAAGTTGGAAACTGTCAGGTGCCAAACTGAGCAACTGATGACAAGGTGTGCAGGGGTGTGTGAAATGGCCCAACCCTGTGCAGGTGAGTCCAGGGAACACTTGTGCAGGAGGCACAGGAGCTGCTTCCTGCAATTCATTTCCCAGGGGTGGAAAGCAGCCTGTCACTGAGTGATCTGAAATTCAAATTACAGATTTTATTGCAGAGCTGTGGAAAGAGAAGCAAAGAAATACACAAGGAGTGTGTGTCTGATGCTTCCAA
>VYZS01016359.1:8374-18900 GCA_013400695.1 Neodrepanis coruscans
AGGAAAGGAAAGGAAAGGAAAGGAAAGGAAAGGAAAGGAAAGGAAAGGAAAGGAAAGGAAAGGAAAGGAAAGGAAAGGAAAGGAAAGGAAAGGAAAGGAAAGGAAGAAAGGAAAGAAAGAAAGGAAAGAAAAAGGGAGAAGCAATTTAAGTGGCTATGAAAACACTGTTGCTTTTCTTATTGTGGATTCACTTCAAGAATAACTTGACAGTCAGTGTAACTCACACTGGCTGAGTTCAGAGAATAGTTTAGCATTTGTGACCCATAAGGGGGGTCAGGGGATCCCTTTCCCTGCAGCTTCAGTAGAGGACTTTCCCAAAACACACTGAAGTCCTGAAATGCCTTCGACAGTTTATGAGGAAAGGAATGTAGAGAAGTCGCAGTGAGGAAAAGTATAGTCCAAGTCCCAGGGTTAGGAAAAGCCATGGGATGATGAGTTTTTTTGAGGCAAACCCCTTCTAACTTAAAGAGGATTGCAGAGTAGAAGAGCCTGAGGAATTCGAAGAGACATTGAAGATGGTCTGGCAGAGCTGAGGGGAGGTAGGATACCCCAGGGACTGAAGGGCTAGGTGACATGCAGGTAATTGAACATAAAGGTCACTGATTAGTCTTGGGTGCCTAATCCTGCAAAGCACTGTGGGCACAGTGTGAGTAGGGGGTGAGGGTGGCAGCTGAGTCATGCTTGCTAGGGCAGCCACGGCACATCTGTACAGAGAGGAGGGGGCTGAGGAGAGAAGGAAAAGATGAGGAAGAAGCATATAAAGGATACAAAGCATGTCAAGCATATGAAGCATATAAAGATTGGTGGGGAGGAAGGAGATTGTCTTATAGAAAGATTCTGAGATCACTCAGAATCTTCTCTGTGGATGATAGGATCCTGCCCTCCTTTCTGTAAAGGATTAAGATGCTGATGAGTGTATCTCTGATGGACGGGGGATGGATTGCAGAGGTTGGTACAACACAAGAGAAACCTATTCACATAAACACACTTGATACTGCTGGTGCTTGGGCTGCATTGCACTGCAGTGCAGGGAGCTAACAGCAACTTCTGGCTTAGGAGAGAGAGTGAGCTGCTGAATTGATCTGTAAAGGTGGCACAAACTATGCCACAATTATTGCTTCACAAGGGAATTGCAGATAGAATTGGAAGTAGAACTGTAGGGAGATATTGGAAGTACCTTCCTGATGAATTTACAAATAACCACAAACAGCTTGAGGACGAAAGAAAACAACACTCAAACCAAATAAAGATCTCTTAATTGGATTAATTGTAAATAGTGTACTTTGGTTGGAAGTTGTTTTCTTCCAAGTTCTCTGTGGGAAAGAGTCCTGTTTTAACTGTGCCATGTGTCCTCCTAAATTGAAGATTTATAATGGTTGTTCTTTTCATTAATTGAATAAGAATGAAAACTACTATTTCACTTTTTCATGCAATATTCATAGTTTTCCTTGTAAAAAAAACGTTTATTCATAGTGTTTTCATAGAGAACAAAACACCATGGTAAACCAGAACCCCATTCCTCCCCTCTTACCTAGGAATTTTCTGCAATTTCCCCAAATTATAGCATGATTATTGTTTTGGTGCTTTTAAAAATCTTTTCCCATAATGTGTGAGCAAGAAGCATTGTTCTTCTGTATTCCAAAGAAATACAAGATTCGCCAAAATATAGTCAAAGCAAGTTCCAAGTGGACTTTTATTTCTATTTGGAGGAAGGCTTCGTGTAAGCCAAATATTGAGAAAAAGACCATCTTCCAATTAAAATTATTGACACGCATCGAGCCTTTAAACATCTTGAAATGATACTTGAGGAAAAAGAAGAAACAATAATTTAATGTTCGTATTTCTGAAGCTGTATTTCTACTGCTTATTCAATGAAGACAACCCTGAATATCAGTGGAACAGACCAGACACAGACTTTCTCTAATGGCAACTTGATGATAAATTATGAAAAATTTTCTTTCTGGAAAAATAGATTTCACTTTGGCCAAATGTGATCAAACCCACTGTTTTATGGCTATATATTTGAGAAATCTAACTTATTTTCAATAATATTAAAACAAAAGTGTTAATTTTTTTCTCAGTTCTGAGCAACATGTAGGAAAGATGTTCGCAACAAAAGAAAATCACATGAAGAATTGTTATGTTTGCAAAACATGGTGTTACCTCAGGTGATGATGTGTAATCTATAAAAGAGTTTATATGTGCCTGAGCATGTACGCTTGTGTAAATTGCTTGCAGTAATGATAGATTTCAAATTAGGCTTTTTTATTATGTATTCCAGAGCACAGAGGGTAAATGTTTATCCACAGTGCTCCTGATCATTCTGCTAAAATCAGGATGAATTGAATTGTAGGTTTCAATGGGAAATAGATTGAATGCAGCTATATAATTATTTACTTTATTTTTTGTTTTGGTTTGTTTTTGTTTTGTTTGTTTGTTTTTTGTATGAAAATAGTATTAACAGAGATTTCACATTCTCAATCATTTAAAAGTTGTTTCAGCATCAGAGGCAAACCACTTGGGCTGTATATGGCTGTGAACCTTTGCAACCCGTATGCATAACTGGATGCATATCAATTCATGTTTAAACAAAAGCTCATTAATTAGATTAGATGTGTTTGCAGACCTGTGACAGGGAACCTACAGCTGCTGCCACCACCGCTTTCGTATTATGTAGTGCATAACGCTTTCCTATTGAAACAGAATGGCATCCTTTTTAAAATGATTTAGAGGACTAGATTTACAGCTTGTCTTCTTTAAAGTGTTTGGAAGCTATATAACGAAAAAAATTTAATTGAAAGTACTCTCAAAGTATTGATGCTGGAAGAAAAAGGTATTTAAAATTTTCTTTTAAATTGACAAACTGTTTTAGTTTTAAAGAAAATGTTGTATATTTTCTAGTATCTTTGTTACAAAATACGTTGGTCTTTTTTTCCCCCATAAATCAGTGGCTGAAAACCTAACAAGCTTTAATTCAACTCTGATTTTTTTTTTATTGCTACATGGTTCTTCTAGAGACATAAACATGCAGAGTACCTATTCTCGTGTAAATATATATGTTGCATGTCTGTGATATATTAGTCACATATTAGTTTGTTTTCAAATTACTATTGTTACATCAACAAGAAATAAATAAGTGTACATTAAATATAAACAAATACAAATTTCTTTAGCATGATTATGATTGAAGCTGTTGTCCTCATGCTAAAAAAATACAAACAGAGGGGGTAATGAAACACAGCTCATCCTTTCCTTCTCTGTGATTCCAACTCAGTCTTTTTCCCACCCAGAGAGTTTAATAAAAGTTTAAATGTTGCATACACAATAAATGAAATTGATTAAAGCTAAAATGTAATACACTGTAATACAATTAAGATATAGTCAACAACATTTCATTTTTAGACCTGAATTTTTACCTCTGTCTGTATCTCTTCTGACACTGCTGATAATAAAGACTTGCCATGCATCAACAAAACGCCAGAGACTTTCATGATTAGATGCGCATTCCACCCAAATATTTCTAATTGAACTAAAGATGCACCACATTAAAGATAAAAATGATACCTACTATGTAATGTAGCTGCTTCAGCACATAAAGTGTTTAGCTGTATATTGATCTGGGACTCATGAAAAATACAGTGTTGCTGCAGCTTCATGTTTCCTTGCCAGCTGCAAGATTTTTTTTTTTTTTTAATTTTAAGAGAAAGCAGCAACCCTGCTTAGTTGGCTTTTTCTTTCTCTGCAGGCTATTTATGCGGTCATGGCTGTGTGGGTCTAGTTACATGCTTTGTTCTATAATCGTGGTCTGTGTCTCATAAGCACATCTTGATTTTTGACTGAAAATCCATGTTACAATGAATACAGTTGGTAGTAGCATTAAAGCATCCTGCAGGATTTTTTCCCCTTCAATGATCATAGCAGGGTTTGTGTAGGAAAAAACTTCATGAAATACATCATGGTAACTATTTATTTAATTGCTATTTTACAATTTATCAATGGTGTCCACGGAACAGAGAAATGACTTAGCCCATAACATCTCACAGCGCCTCTGGTTCTTTAAGTGGCACCATTTTCATTTCATATAGAGCTGGAGAATAAACTTCCCTTTCTGTAAACATAGCAGTGCTTATCCTAAGAAGGTGGTTTTGTGAACTGTATTCCATCACTCCCACATCCCTCAACCATGTATAGGTTTTGCATTTATCTGGGAACCCCAGCCATTGCTGCAGTCTTACAAATGAAGTAATCTCCAGTAAAGTTCCTAAGGCTGAGAAATGAATGATTCTTTGGAGTATAACTGTCCATGAGAGAGCAGTGTGTTTGTGTGGTCAAGAAGGTCAATGTTATTTTGGAGTTCGTTAGGAACAGCATTACCAGCACATTGCAGGACGTGATCCTGCCCCTCTACTCAGCCCCAGTGAGACCACATCTGGAGTGCTACGTCCAGTTCTGAGCTTCTCAGGATAAGAGAGACACGGAGCTCTTGCAGAGGGTCCAACAGTGGCTATAAAGATGACGGAGTGATTGAAGCATGTCTCTTATGGGGAAAGACTGGAGGAGTTGGGCCTTTTCAGCCTCAAAAAGGGGACTTCATCAATAACTATAAGTAACTGAAGGAAGTGTACCAAGAGGATGGAGCGAGGCTCTTCCCAGTGGTGCTGAGCTACAGGACAAGATGCAATGGGTAGAAATTCATGCACAGAAAATTCCATCTGAATATGAGGAAGAACTTCTTTACTGTGTGGGTGACCAAGCACTGGAACAGCTTGTCCAGAGAGGCTGTGGAGTCTCCTTCACTGGAGATATTCAAAACCACCTGGACGCAATGCCATCCTACATGCTCTAGGATGATTCTGCTTGAGCAGCGAGGTTGGACCAGATGATCCACTGTAGACCCTTTGCAACCCATTCTGTGATTCCAGCTGGAAGTCAGTGCTCTTTGTCATGTAACTTTCTGCTGTTTCTTTTTCATCTGAATGGTTTCTTGAAATCTCACCTTTTGGACAGATGATTGCATAAAAATGCTGTCTATAAAAATGAGACAAAATATTTCCATTAAAAAGGAACATCCTTGAAAATTCTATCACAGAATATATCCAAGCATTAAAGAATAAAGATAAGATCCACTGTCCTGGTTTTGGACGATATTAGGTTTTATCAATGGACAAGAGACGGATAGGGAAGGCAGCAATTTATTAAAGGGTAGATATATGAGGGAATAAATGGGGGTAATTGCCCAGTTATGACCAGCCTGGGTTCTGTCTGACAGACACACACACACACACACACACCCCCCCCACACACGCTGTAACCTGAGGAGGGCCGGGGGAAGGGAATATATGTTACACTCTACCCCAAACAAGACGGCCCNTTTTAACCCAAACCATTACATCCACAATGTATTTTTTTATTTCCTGATCATGCTGAAAGCTGTCTGCAATGCACTGAGGATATCTTCCTTGAATATAGATATGAGGGCCTAGATACTATTTGGCATTTTCCATTTTAACTCTCAAGTTAACA
This sequence comes from Neodrepanis coruscans, assembly GCA_013400695.1. NCBI lineage: Eukaryota > Metazoa > Chordata > Aves > Passeriformes > Philepittidae > Neodrepanis > Neodrepanis coruscans. The sequence continues at coordinate 13,898 of VYZS01016359.1, forward strand.
AAATAAATGATTTGGTACAGACTATGATAAGTCCTATACTCGTGGCTTGTTAGTGCTTTTAGAGGGGATTTAGAGGGGATTTATGGAACTGTGAATGATTCTTCACAGTCATATTGTTTTAGCCTGGTCCTGAAACTAAAAATAAGACCAAGTGTTGCCATGGTCTCCTATGAGTTTAGAAAATGCATATCCTTGACTTTACAGTGTGAAGTTTGCAGTTTTTAGAGAGTTGCATTTGGCATGGTTCTAATCAACAAGTTAGAAGAAGACAATTCTAAATTCAGAAGTTAAAGGAACAAAATACTAAATTTTCACTTGTCTTGTTCTCCTGCTTTTCATATCAGCATATAGCTGTGCAGTTCATGATGACTTTTGTTTTGGGGCAGTATTTTTGGTGTTACGACATCATTTCTTGTGAGCAGAACTCATTGACTCACTTCCTTTGTAGCTGGGGCACAGTCTGCCACTGATACCAGATTCGCTTACCTTTTCAACATTCTTTCTCGGCATGTAAGCAGTGCCTTAGTTTCAAACAACTAAACTGGTGTTTTATTAAATGTATCAAATTCTCAAAATAGAGAATTAAGTGAAAATGCAGATGGTGATGTAAGACATATAACTATCAAACTCCATACCGTGCATGGGAATTTTGTAAGAGTAATCTCTTCATGGGAAAAAAAAAAAAAAAGAAAAAAAAAGAATAAAGGAGTATTGAGGCCTGTGGGAGTCTCTGCTATGCAGATGTAATCTGTTCTTTTCCTCGGTGTGCCATCTCATCGCTGGCTGCAGTATACTGCAGACTTATTGAAGATGTATAGAAAAACTAGTTTCTGTGCAGTCCAGTACACCAGTACAGCTCTGAATGAGGAATAGTTGCTACAAGTAAATATCTTGCTAATGCATTCCAGGCTGTGGTTATCCTTCATTGCCACAGGACACACTGTGCTGTATAGCAGCACAAGTTAAAATGACATCCTTTTGCCAAAGGACTGCTAAATTGGTACAGAGGCCATGATTTTTCTTGGAGAAAACATTTGCTTTTATCTCCTAGAAAGACGTTATTTTTCATGATTTTTGAAGTGTGGTAATTCCTGAAAAGTAGTTTAACACAATTGCCTATAAACAGTATGGATCTAAATGTTCCATTGAGCTATTGAGTGTTATATAGGTGCTTAAGTGTCAGTGTTCAAGGATATTCTCCACAAGTGATTTTCCTTCAACTGTGAGAGCAGGGGCACCTATTACATGTCTACATGCATACATATAAGGACTAATTTAGATCTCAGTAAATCTTACTGTAATTCAAATGAGGCTAGTGCAATTGCATTCAATGGGAATTTGGCTCAGAATCTGTCAATCTAGAAGTTTTATTGAAGAAAAGGGCTATAGAAGTCCTTGATCTTTTATTGATCTTTTCTTTTCTATGGTAATTATTTTCTCTTTGATTTTAAATAGCCCTAGCTACATTGATCAATAAATAAGCACTTGACTAGAAAATTTGTATCCTTCTAGGATTCTGAGTATCCAGCGATATCTAAAACTTCTATTTTGATAGAACCTATATGGGTACCCTTGTAGATACTGTCTTGTTAATTAGCACAGAGAATTTCAGATAGGTGTGTTTTTCAGAACCATAAATTAAAAAATCACATCTCTGTGAGTGTATATCTACCTCATAAAACCTTATAAAGACATAAGTGCACCTTGAAAGATAAAAAATGTATTTTCTGTATGTACCTTTTAATCCTTTTGCAGACACTACATTTGCTTATTAAGCAAATAGTCCATATGGTCAACAGCAAGCGTACACTTAAAAATTCATTCTTTAGTGATCTAAACTAACAAACAGATTCCTGAGTTAGACATTTTTCATAGGGCTTTCTGAGTTGGATAGGCCAAGACTCTTGCAGCAAAAGTTCAGCCCACTTATTGGAAAAACTGGAAAAATCTTTTATGTTAGTCTTTGATAATTTCTTTATTTTATTTAGCTGGAATGCTAATTCCTTTCTAGTACTCTTCTTGCCTTTGAAATCCTGAAACGAAAAAAAAGGAACAACTTGGACATGGAGAAGTGAGGCTGCTATTCCTAAAAAACATAAAAAGGTGATATGTATCTATATAGCTAGACACCATATAGAAATGGCTAGCAATTGTCTGTTTAAATGAATTAAATTTTGTTTCACTTTTGTTTCTTCAAATGAAATTCCATATTTTGTTCACACTTGAACTTGGAAGAGTCTAAGTCCTTATCGATTGTAAAGGTCTTACAAGTTTTACTCAGTAAAACAACCATGCTTTTAAGGATCTGAGTGATCTTCTATTCCATAAAAAAATTCCTTAAATTTTGAATATCTAAACAGATAAATTTAGACCCATATTTATAATAATTTTGGTAGAAGACATATTTCAGTTAAATGCAGTAGATACCTGCATTCAAGTATTAGAAAAATAATTAAGATATCAGTCCTTGTACACCTCTGAAAACCAATAACAAACTCCCAGAGGTAAAAAGATAATGCCATCATGGTAATTTTGTGCATTTGCTCATGAAAACTGGAAGTCAAGGAAGGAAAAACCCTCTAAACAATTGCCAAACACATTTTAAGAAATGGATGTTCAGAAAATGGGTGTTAGTTAGCTAAAATGAGTTTTTGTGAAAGATCATTATTTTTTAGGTCCGATATTGACCAGAGTAAAACTTCCTCCAATGTTAAGAACTTTGGGAGTTAAAATCCACATTAACAAAACATAAAAATCTCATATGGTATATGCTGGAGTTATAGCTTTGCTATCCACCGTCTGTCCATGACCATGTCTGTCCATGAAGAACTGTCCAAGATGTGGCACTACTAGTTAGTAGTCTGGAAACAATCTCAGTTCTTTAGTTCTGGGCACATTACCTCCTCCAGGCACTTTTGTGTGGAGTACTGCTTGTTTTGGACTAACTTCCTTTGTAGGAATAAGGAAACTTCTGAAAATTTTATTTCAATTCACATTTGTTTAATAGTTAAAACAATAAACTTTTTTTTTTTCTGTTTTAAAATAACATTACAGTTATGATTAGAAAACAACCAATTAAAAGCATTAAAAGAAATATACTAAGAATTGCTCTTAGATATCTTCTGACTGGAGTGCCTAAAGAATAATTCAAGAGTAACCCATTTAGGGTAATTTCCTCAACTAAATTCCCTTTAGAAAATATGAGTGTACTTTGATTTGTGAAAATTCAGAAAATGTCTCTCAGATCCCTTTCTGGGATTGAAATTCATAAAATCTGAGAGTAATGGTTATTTCTCATATATGACTCACCCTTTTCCTTAGAAAACTGATTTAATTGCCTCCTGTATGCTGTTTTATTTCCATAAAGCATAAAAAACTTTAAACATTATGTACCATCATCCTCCTCAATTTTAATGTTTCAGTTTCATTTCAGCTACTGTTTCCTGGTAGAAAACTACCAGAAGCCACAAAATTGATTTCAGTTCTTTTATTTTCCATGTTCAGTGAGTGTTTATCATTCATGTGGTCATGGAGCACAATATAAAAGATTTCTTGCTATAACCAGTTGTACAAAATGATTAAGTAGAATGGCACACTGCTGCCATTCTACTTAACCATTTAGCAGATGGGAAAACTGCTCCTTCCTAGGAAATAATTTATTTCTCAGAACAAATTTTCATTGGATAAATTGCTTGCTAATTCCTGTATTATAGTAACATATGAGTATGGTAACTCCTGCTTTGTAGTCCAAAGGAAGAAAACACATTTTACAGGATTTAGAAAACTATTTTAGTATCTTTTAGTATCTTCACTGCTCTCTAAAGTAGATTTTGCTCATATAAACCATAAAAGAGTCATTTTATCATGTATATTTGCTGAAATGTGAGCACCTCAAGGGTATGACTTCAAATGCACTTAACATCCCACTTGGTTTTAGGGGCTTCCTCTGTATTTGCTCCAGGTGCAGTCTTTCAGAATAGAACACCAGGAGTCACCATCCTGTGAAGAAAGATGTTGACAGACTGACGGTCTAGCAGGTGGTTAAAGCATGTGATGCATAAGGAGAGGCTGTGGGTTTGCTCAGCTATCAAAAGAAGGCCAAAGGAAGATAGGGAAATCTAATTGCTCTCTTCCATAATCTAACGAGTGATTAGTAAGAAGATGGAGTCAGGAAATAGAATGGAAATTTGAATAAGACAGAAGGAAAAAATTCTTCACTGTGTGGGTGAAAAGTAGGTTCACTGGAATGATGTGACACCTCTTTCCTTGCTAATGCTCAGAATTTGCCTGGACAAGGTTCTGGGCCTTGTCTAATTTTGGGGTCAGCCTGGCTTTCAGCAGAAGGATGGAGTAGATCTCTGGAAGTGTCTTCACACTCTCATTATTGAATAACTCTACTAATGTAAGAGATTACTGATGTGAGAGACTACTATATACAACTGAAAGTTAATAAATCGTAGAATTTAAGTCTCCCTCCTCTGTGAGCCCTTCTACTCACATCAAAATACTATGTAGCCAAGATCAGGACTTCTTTTTACAATTGTATACAAATTCAGAAGATGTACACATAGGAGTGAAGAATTTATGATTTGAGAGGGAACTTAATTACTAACAGCAAAATATTTCATCCTGTAAAATTTCTCTTATTTGGCTGGAAATTCTTGTACTGGCACATACGGAGAGGGAAAAGCAAGATAATAACCTCAATCAAAAATAGGTATAGCTGATAAACTATGTTATTTATTCTGTTATTAAGACACCAAATTTTAGACCTGCAGGATTTAATTCTCTACTTATTTATGGAGANACACAAACACACACACACATATATATGTCATATATATAATCTTATTTTTTGCTATAAGGCTGTTTATATATATTATTTACGCTACAGCTTAGTGTCTTGTCGAATAAGAACACTCGGCTGATAAAGTCAAGTGTTGCAAGTAAGTGTTGACAGAGAAAGTCCCTGTCAGGAGATTGGCAGGAAACGGAGCTGAATC
>VYZS01016366.1:5946-27817 GCA_013400695.1 Neodrepanis coruscans
AAGGCTCATTTAAAAATAAAATACTCACAGTGCCTTTAATATTTTGTAAAAGAGCAGAGAATTAGAGCTTTAGTTTTGCAGTAGGGAAGATCCATCTTCACCTCTAGTCACAGTCTATAGGAGCTTAAACCCATTGCCTGCCTTCTTCCTGGGAGAGATGCTGGACATTGGTTTGGGAGAAGAATTTGTTACCTCTCACTACCCTTAATAATGTGCCATAGTGAGCAAAGCATTGGTGGTTTGAAGCATTAGAGAAGGAAAAGTGTGAGCCTGGTGGTGACCCTGCAGCTCCCTGACTTGGGTGGTCAGGATAAGCAGATATGGAATTGCAGACTGTCCTAGAACGACAGCCAGCAGTGCTTTAGCACTTCCATGTGTATTGGAAACTTTCAGTAACATGATAGCACAATGAAGTGGCCATGGCTTCATCAACAGAGTTAGTAACTCATGCCGTTGGGAAACTGAGAGCTATATGTAACTTGAATTAAGCGAAGGCTTTCAAGGAAGCCCCTGGGATTAACTAGGCCAGATTCAGCTATTGCTCTGTAGATGAAACCTGTGCACTCCTTCCCTACACCAGAAGTACATTGGGTGTATAAGAACCCTAAGGCTAATTTTTTAAGTCTTAGAGCTTTGTAGATCACAACTACTAGTTATCACTGTTTAATTTCTGTGGAACAACATATTCCTTTATGAACAACTAAGTAGAGTGAACAACTGTTTCTTGTGTTGCTTCTGATACTAACAGTCTAGAGGGCTGCTTTTATCTCTCCAGAGTGAAGAGCAAATCTGAACAAAAGAAATGGAATTTTTTGGAACTGAATTTATGAATCAACTCTTTGATGCAGACTTACGGATTCTTGTCAGTGTTGGCTGCTGATAAGATTTTCTTTGCATTTGCATAGTACAAGTTATGCAAGCATTATGCAACAAAGATGGATTAGGATGTAGCATATCACCTTGCAGTTACATGGCAAGTGGCAAGGGATACGATTCATGTCTATAAGGCACTGAATGCAGCAGAGAAATTAAAAACAGACCTTCTGTATCTCTAATAAAGAAAACAAGGATTGAATTCTGCAGCTTTAAAAGCATAATTATATGCAGATGAGAATACTTAATAGTAATTAAAAAAAAATTACTTGAAGGGACAGATATTAGGGAGAGGAGGGGTTGCATTTTTATGTTGCTTGTTCTGATCCCTGGAAAGAACTCCTAACACAACCACCTACTTTGTGTGTATCATCAAGTACATCTTCAGCTGTGAACCAAGCACATAGACTTATAGGTGTTACAGTAATAGATCCATGAAACAAGGAAAGCTAGGGTCCTGATTTTAAAAGAAATATCCTCACACTTATAAGCCAGCAAATTTCAGAAGAGGTTGTTTTAGCATTGCCCTGAGGAGTGAAGTTCTTGTGCTATGAAGCATTTCAGCTGGAGGAGCAGGCATACCCTTGCGCTGTGAGCCAGCAATGGACCCAGACACAGCCTACATTTTTCACGGAGCAGCACAAGACTTTTGGTGGCCTGAGTTGCTTTTATTGAAATGCAAATGGACAAGGGAGAGCTTAGCTCTGGATAAGAGCTTTCCAAGACTTGTGTTTTACATGAGTCCGGACCAAATGTGAGCTTTGAGGAATGGAAGTATCAGAGGGAATCATTTCCAAAATGAGAAAAATGTCACTTTGCTCTCCTACATTTCATAGTTCCAGCAAGACTCAGGCATACAGTGGTTGAAAACTGATGGAAGCTGCCATGACAGTATTTTCAGGCCAATAAAACACAGGAAATGTCAAAAATCTTTTGGGGACTGGGGATGATGAGATTAGCACATTAATTTTATCTGTAGAATTCAGAGAATTTGGGAAGGACTTTGTGTAGCTTGTTGAGAAAAATCAAATCTTTAAACCCCAGGAAATCCCACTGTAGGTTCTCATGAGCTGAACTGCCAAGGCTGTCTGGAAGGAGAGAGTTATTATATGACTGGGAAGGATATGTGATAGTTTCCAACTTCCTTCGTAACAACAACAAAAAAATCTTTCACTTCACTAAATGACTAGGAAACAAAACACCTTCAGCTACAAGACCCTTTCTTTTCATTGATTTCTTATAGCAAATTTTGAGTAAATTAGCTACTAAAATTTTTGAAAAGCAGCTATTCATTACACAAGGGCTCCCTTGGGAAAATGTCTTGTCAAGAAACTAGAGAAAATATATATACCATTATATCATAAATTTACTATCTACCTGAATAAAATCAATTTAAAAAATAAATACTTAGTTAGTAATGTTGTTATCAGCAGGTACAGATATACTTCCTAAAATTTCTGTGAATTTAGCACATCAATAGTCTGGTCAATCCCCTTTTTTTAATCCAGTAGTTACCAGCTAATAGAAAATCAAAAAATGCCTCTTAGATGATTTCATTTGCTTTAGGCTTGTTTTCACCACAACATTTTCCTTAAATTCTGTACAATAAATTCTGTACCAAAGTGACAGAATTCATTGGTCTTGTGGCCACTGTTCATCTTTGGTTACATTACATCACGTTACTACACATATCAGAAGAAACGAAATAGAGTTTTTTTCTGGTTTTGTTTCTTTGTTTTATGATGAGTCTTTTCAGAGTTCTGGGTCAAATTCCCTAAATCCTTAAAAACATATTCTACACATTGTTTAGTGTCTCTTATTAAATCAGTTATGTCAAGTGGCTATTTACCTGTGAAGTCATCTATGGAGATACAGAGCCCAAATACCATCAAACCCACTCAGAAAATCATTCAGAAACAGTGTGAATATGGGCCACTTGGCAAATGAAGAACACATGTACTCAGAGCAAAAAATCTTAATGGTCTCAAATATTTTTTAGCTCATCTCATTTGCCTCTCCTGCTGTCTTGATTGTGTAAAGTTTCTTTATATCTGTGAGATCTTAGAGGGATTATTTGTGTCAGTAAGAGTTTACTACAGCAGGGGAGCATTGCAAAATCTGTTCTCCTCCCAAGGAAAGTGAAGAGGAGGGTGTTTGAAACTGTGTGTTGGAAGCAAAGAGCAGGGAGGGGAAGGGAAGTCACCACTTGCAAAATACCTAGAACTCTGAAANGAAGGGAAGTCACCACTTGCAAAATACCTAGAATTCAGATTTCCTCTTTTGCAACTTCTCCATTCCCACTATTATTGTTGTTGTTATTGTTGTTTTTATTATTATTATTATTTTTCGAAATTTCTACAATTATTTTTTTGAGTTTCATTGGAGTTTTTCTCCATGCACTTTTTTCCTTGAAAGTTAAAAAGACCATGTGCCAAATTTTGAGTGAAGGAAATTCACTATGAATCACTATATGCTTTGCACTACCTAAAGATCTCTGTCCCTCACTTTTACACTAAAGCAGGCTTGTCTTAGCTGGTAGGATTCCCAACATGTTTCCAAACAGGCACTGAAGCTTTTTGTGCTGTAGCAGAACTCGAGTGTGAAAGATAGAGTGGATATTTCACAAGCAGTAATACATGTATATGATTTGCTCTCACTTCTTTTTCTGGCAGTGCTCTCAAGTAATGTTCCTGGGCAGCCATTCTTCTTCAAAGACTAGGGATTACTATCCTGAAACTTGAGGTGCAGCAGTGAAATTCAACTCTTGTACTTCAAATTTAACAATTTAGTTACAAGATTTGAGAGGGTTTAGAAATGTAATAGAAGAGATTGTTCAGTTCCCAAATCTGGGGATTAGTAAAGCACTTGCCTTTAGAAGAATTTATGACTAAATGTGACAAAGACAAAGTGGCATAATCTAGACCAAGAGAAATGTATAAACAATAATGAAAGAAATGTCTTTTCCAAAAGACATTAGTTGACTAATGTAGTGATTTCTGTTGTTTTTTCTAGAAAAGTTGGTAAGAATGGCAGCTTTTTTGCAGTTTCCCCACAGTGCTCCTTGGTCTTCACGAATCTCTGCTCCTTGTAGAAGTGGTATCCCAGGTCTTCCACTGGTGGACATGCCCAGCCTGTTCATGTGTAAGTTCCAGACAGTTGTTTTTTGGAACTCTGTACCAATCAATGACCACTCAATAGAATTTGGACTCCCTGTTTTACTTAAAAGCACCAATTTTCAAATTAATTAGTTTGTTAAAAAAGAAGTTAATAGAAAAAAATTGTAGTCACATTGTTTTCTCAATTACCACTAACATATTCAGCATAAGCAAACCTATACCTTCCACGCAGACTAAGTACCTTTCCTTCATCAACACCACAACAAGGTCCACACTGGTCTTAACAGGAAAATGGTGCTAAAAGTCAATTGTAAATGAACAAAACATACCTACACTCTGAGTTACATCCACATTTTTTGTGTATATATTGCATTTGCAGACTGTTGTGTTTGCCTGTTTCTCAGTTACTTAAAAGCTGATGTAAGAAACTAATTAGTAAATACAAGGGTCAGTTATTTACTCCCTTTTAACTTACTCCCTTTTTTCAATGGCGTTGATTTTTTAGCTGCTGTGTGATCAGATAGAGTCATATTTTCCTGATTTCAGTGAGTGGAGAGGGATTAATTGCTTTGGAACAGTTCATGAAACAGACATAACTCTATAGTGTAGATTTCCTTATTCCAGCATCCACTTAGTTTCCTCACACTTTCATTGTAGAAGTAGCTGAAGATGGTAATGAGGAATCCCATAGCTGTTATTGTTTTGGTTTGGTTTTTTCCATTGCTTCACAGTGCTTTCTGAACAGCTGAATATTCTTGCAACCCTTAAAATTGCATTTTTAAATAATATTTGTGTGCATCTACCACGACAATTCATATCTACAAGAACTGCTACAGTAGAGTAGTTTGTTAGAATGACCACAACCATTCAAAAACAAACATTTTGTAGTCATTAACCTGTTAAGTTTTCCTAGTATATGGATCAGATTTTAATATAAAAATGTATTTAGTTAAAAATTTATTTACTGAAAATGCCAAAACACAGAGACATGGAGTTGAATTTTCCATTGTAAGTTCTTTAATGAATACCAGCTTCTTGACCAAACTCAGAACTGATTCCGTCAGAGACGAATATTGTTTCAGCCAACTCATTTTGAATTTTAAATTGATCTTCATGTGGAAAGGTAGTTTTGGTATTATATCAAGAGTATCAGCATCTTTACCCTTTTTTAAGCCTCACACACAGCAAAAATTATTGACATTTGATTTGATCACACAGATTCAAGGGTCCTTATTAAGGTCCCCTTATTAAAAGACCCCTTATATAAAATACATAAAATCGTCTTGATTTTATATATTAGCCTGGTTTTGTCAGGCTTGTAAATTCCTGGTGTTGTCATTCTTCACATGCAAGCGGCTTCTGATCTGGTAGATGCTCTCCTGCTCCCAGTTGCTCTTTGCTCCACTAATAGCTCTGACAAACTCTTGGAGCTTTCCTCACAGATTCTATTATTTTAGCTCTTAGAAAGAATGTAACATTCTGAACTGAAACACTTTATTGCACACAGGATGACCTTAAGTAAATTCTTCTGAATCTTAGCCCTCATGAGACTCTTAAAATGATTTTTGTACATCAGATTTTACAAAAAAAAAACTTGTGTTTTTCTGCTTCTAATTTTTCACCTTTTATTTTTTTTTCAGCTCTTGTGCTAAGAGCTATTGCCCTGTATTAAGATGATGATTCTGTATAATGACTACACTCACTCCTCCAATTTTTTTACACTATTACAACTGGAAACATCTTTCCAATGTAACTTTTTAATTAAAAACAAACAAACAAAACCAAAAAAGTTAAATAAACATGTCTCAACCTTGCCTCTTGATTCTTAATATTTAATCTTCATTTCTATCTGATGATTGATACCTTCACCATCTTCCTTACATTTTGATCTCATGTCTCTTCCAAAAATCTCTAGAGAATAAGTTGTAATGAGTTTTGTTCTAATTTAGACTGTAATCTTCATACTTAAGAACAAATCTTACTCATTTCCTTGAGTTTGCCAGGGATAAAATAAACAGTGGAACATGGTCAAAAGAACATTTTATTTATAAAATATGGAGTTTTGTGTAGACCAGAATTATTAGTGAAATTGCCTCGAATTTGGCAGCATCAGCCAAAGCAAAAGAATTTTTTAATTTTGTTTTCACAATTCATCCTAAATGATTTCCCCTACTTGTCGGGTAGACTGCAAAATAGTGCACTGGGGACTAAGTGCACTTGGGACTAAGAGAAGTTTGCAAGAACAATCTGGTGTCTGAGAAGGGGGTGCCAAACGAATTAAAGGAGTAAGAGCTACTGATAATAGATCATACTGAAAAAAAATAACAACAAAAAAAGTCATTCAGACCCCCGGGGCACTCATCTGAGGTATTGCTTTTTACATTCAGACTTGTCCTGGTTTGGACACTAGGGGTGTCCAAGTTAAAAGTGACAAGAGAATGCAATCGTTTCAACAGAAAACAACAGAATTTATTTTACAAACAAAAGCCCAACAACAACAACGCAAGGGGGGCAGACTTTGCTCCTCCGGGCTGGCTGCTGGGCTGGTGGAGCAAGGGAGGAAGGAGGCTGGTCTATGGAATGGCACCAGATCCTACTCCGAGGTTCCTGGAAAATAGAAAAATAAAAGAAACCCTGGGGCAGGCCAAAAAGAGAGAGAATACTACAGCTGGTGAATGATGTCGTCTTCAGCCCAGCACTGCCTTTGCTGTCAATGAAGCTGTGCTGCTGCCCAAGCTGCAGGAAGAAGGCCTAGAAAGGAAGCAGAGAAGATGTCCAGGTGCAGCTCCAGTGACAGCCGAGCCCGAAGAGAGAGAGGGCTTCCAGACTTGGAGGTTTTATAGGATGTCCCATGTGATCTCAGGATCCTTCTCAGCGTAGGTCGTCTCCGGATTGGCTAATGGCACTCAGGCACCTCCCCTCCACAAGACTTCACCACAAGGCAATATGGTGATGTTTCCCACCAAATTGCTTTGTGGTTGGAGCCCACGGAAGGGTAAGGGGCCACCCCCGCAGCCTGTGAATGCCAAGGGGTGCCCCAAGGGCCCTGGGGCCACCCCTGCCACCACCACACGGCTGCCCTCACCCTGTGTGCCAGCGCAGCTACCCACAGGGGTGGCTCCACCAGCCGCAAGGGCTGACAGCATTCTCCACCCAGTGCCACATTTTACACTTGTGGGAAAACCTGTCATACAAGTGCACAATGCCTGGGAGAGCTGGCTACACCTGCCACTGCTCAGCCCAGCACCAGCAGCTGTTTCAGGGCCAGCAACTGCCGCTCTGTAGGGGCTTGGCTGCGGGTCCCACTGCCGTGTGGCTGGGACAGGGTGTCCACCATGCCCGTACCACACCCACACTGGCAGAGTGAGCCAGCGAGACTACGGAAGCTGCGGCTGCCCCACACACACTGGCAGGGGCATCTCCAGCCTGTTGCCACCACTGTGGAGACTCAGCTGTGGGACGGGGATGCTCTCCACACCTCACCCTGGCAGGCAGGTGCTGACAGGCACCTCAGGGGTCACCTCCCCAGCCCCTCTGCCACCTCCATGTGGGAGCCGCTTCAGCCACACAGGCCACTAACCTCCACAGGAACGGCTCCCCCGCAGGGGAACTGAGACTAGGTGACGTGGCCCTGTAGCTGCCCTGTGCGTCCACAGAGCTGTGGGGGAAACTGCAGGGAACTGGCCCATGTTCTCGATGTCCCCTGGAGCCTGTGTGCCTTGCTTTCTCATAAAACACAGAACTGATGTTTGAAACATCTTCCCCCACCTCCCCCTGCTCCCCTAAAAATCGCCAAACAACCAAAAACCACACTCCCCATCCTCTCCCCAGAAGAAAACACAAGAAAAATTACGTTTTAATTACAGAGACCTATTCCACCCCATAACAAAAATTTATGCGTTGAAGCCAGTAGCTGAAATCCTTAAGGGGACACTGAAAATCAGCACCAGCACCTATTGTAGCCCTCTGTTTAAAATCAAAAGACTTGCTAAGACAGTTGAAGCATCTTTAAGATTCATCAGATCCCTGCAGAGTCTCCCTTGGTTTCTCCCAAATATTCCTTTCTAGATGCCATGAGCCATTTGCTTGGAAGTACAACAGACACCAGCAGGTGTACAGAAAATACACCAAGGCAGACTCACAGGTTACTGTAGGATATTCTTCTCAGGTGTAGGACAAAAGGCTTGAGCCCTTTAGTTCCACTGGCAGGACAGATGTCCCTAGGCAGTCTAGCTACAGAAAAGATTGGTGCAGGTGTTTCTGGTCTGCTGTAGTGATTTCAAAGAAGGCATTTCTTCAGACGATACTGCTGTGGTCTACATCTCACAGGGAGATAGATCCTGGACTACACAGCAAATTTAAACATCAGGGGTTTGTATTTAACACTAGAATGGTGGAATGATCCAACACCTTTTCTGCTGGCTAGCTCTGGGCACCTACCTCCTCAAAACACAGATAATTGTATTGATGTCCTGATTCTTCCTGTAAACACAAGGTGTTGAATCTGGGAGATAGGCTGTCCACCAAGAGCACCCCTGTACCTAATCAGGGGTACTTGTATTCCAGTTTGGCTTTGGCCTCTAGTTTTTACACTGATCTTAGCTCAGGGTCCCCAGCACACAGATCAAGATCATAATGACTAATTTACACATAATCATTCAATTGATTGTATATTCACACCTCATAGACGTACATAGAAGAGGAATGTACATACTAGCCATGAGGTTTCCTATAATTTTGTGATTTGTGGCAAAAGTTACAATAATATTTTATACCTAGAATGTCTACAACAGATATATATTAAATTTGCAGAAACACTGAAAAAATTGGAGTTTGTGAATTAACAGTTATTCATTGATTTTTTTTGTTTAATTAAATCTCACGGAGACATTTTCTTGCGAAAGAATTAAATTCCTTGTTTCCTAATGATTAGCTTTGACCTGTCTGTTCCACAAAAATAAATCAGGCAGGCACTTATATGTTATACGAAGATATGTAGGATATTAACATCCACCTGATTATGCAAATAAATTCTATTGAAAAAGCAAACTTTAAAATGAAGAAAAAATTAATTTTTTAAAAAATTCAAAGGAATAGTGTTGTTTCTGATACCAGTGCAATCTGACTCTTTGTATCAACCTTTCTTTTCTCATACACCTTTTTAAAGACTGATCTAGGAACTGAAGCCAGTAATAAAACTGGAACAGATTCAGAGGTGTTACTGACTACAGCACAAAGTTCAGTTCCTGGTGAAACTTTATTTATTTGCACACACAAGAAAATAAGTCAGTATTTGCTGAGTCATGTCACTCCAGAAATTCCAATGAGAGGCATCATGAAAACAAGATCTAAACCAGCTGTTAGATAGCCACACACAGGAATCTAAAGTCTCTCTGCTCTACTCCAAGCACAGCTTTAACATCCAAAGAAGAGGTATCTGTAACAATTTTGTGAGTTATATTCCAGTACACTTCTTATGTGCAAGGAGATAGGAAATTTGGAAATGGGACACTGAGAGGACTGTACAAATAGAACATATACTTATATAGCAGGGCATTTTGGGAGCTAGTTTCCCTCTTAAACCTCATAGCACATATCTAGGCAACACATCACAGACAATGGCTTTCTTTGGCCAAGGAACTAAAAAAAATATTTGGGCCCCATGTTCCCCTGCTTCAGCAGTGTACCTTGTAGCCCATTCCCTCATCTTCTCCCCTCCCTACACATGCTTTCCCTTTGTCCTTGTATTTGCCCAATATGGGTAGCAGCAGTAGTAGGAGCTGCAAATATTATGGAACACTGGAGGAAGCTCAAAAGCACAGCAACAAATTTGCAAGGAGGCAGTGTGAGAGCTATCTGCCCTGAGCATCATGTGGGGGTCAAGGTAACACATGCAGATATTCTCTGGCACAAAAGGTATTGCTGCTATGGGAAGGCAGAGACCCACACTACTTCCTCCCTTCTGCATTGCAGCATCCTTCCTGACACACCATCAGTCCACCCTGTCCTCTTCTTTGCAGTAATAGGCTGCTTGTATTTACACATCTCACCTGTGTTTTGCTGACTGAGGTGCTCACAGATGGGTCTACAAGCATCCTATTCCCAGGTGTCATTAGTCTTAAACAAAAGGACAACAGGACAGAGCAGAGACCAAAATAGATGTCCCTATGTCTTTCAGAGTGAAACTGTGGAAGGTCTCTTCAAGGTGTCAGAGAGAGATTTCCTTCTCTGATATGCTTTGTGCCCCTTTTACTGCCCCTTGAGCCCCTCTTGCAGACAGCACCAAGCCTCCCAAAAAGAAAGACAGACTCACAGGATGACAGAATGTCTTGAGTTGGCTTCTCAAGTCTAACTGCCTGCTCCTTGCAGAATTACATGAAACTAGCAGTTTCACTAAGAGCATTGTCTAAGTACTCCTTGAACTCTGACAGGATTGACTCCAGGACCACTTCCCTGGGGAGCCTGTCCAGGGACTAACCATCCTCTCAGTGAAAAACCTCCACTGCTGCAGCTTTATGCCACTTCTTTGTCTCTTGGTGACCTACTTCTGAATATATTCCAATAGTTTGATGTCTGCCTTCTAGCAAGGTGCCCACAATTGCACACAGGACTCAAAGTGGGGTCACAACAGCACAGAGTTGAGTGAGACAACCATCTCCTTTAACTGGCTACCGATGCTTTTTTCAATGTACCCTGGGGCACAGTTGGCCCTTTTGGCTGTCAGGACATACTCTGATCCGTATTTAACTTGCCATCAACACAAACACACAAGTATTGTTCCTCAGGGTTACTCTCCAGACTTTCACCCCCCCCAATTTGTATGTATAAGTAGAATTTCCCTGTCCTTGTCAATCTGGCAATTGCTCCTGTTGAAATTAGTATGTTTGATGATTCCCCAGCTCTCTAGCCTATATAGNTTAACCTTCTTGAAAATAGGGGCAATATCTGACCATTTCCAGTCAACAGGCATCTACCCATATTTCTAAGATCATTGAAAAGTAATGCATGGAGGTCCTATACTGAAGTTGTTCTGTTCTTTTAGTACCCTTGAGTGATGAACCGCATTAGACCCCTAGGGCAATGTGCATCCAGCTGGATCCAGATCCTATCTGTCTTGCACAGGAGCAATCACAAATTGTCTGAAGATACTGGAGGTGCTACTTGTAGGGCTGCAATAGCTCACACAGATTGTGTCATTGTTGATAAGGATGGGAACATTAGGTAATTCTCTTCAATGCTGGTGTCAAGAGTTTCCACTCCTGATTAACAGCTGTGGCCATTCTGCTCCTGCAAACCTGGGGCGATTAGTGTGACATGAGCAACTAAAGATCTCACACAGACAACTGTTGAGGAAGAAGATGGGAACAGAGGAGAATCAGGGATGAGTAGGTTGTGTCTCTGGTGGCTCTCTATCACCTCTGAAGGAGATTGCAAACAATGCACAGGGTGGGTCTCTGAGTGAGTGAGCAATAAATTAAGATCTAAAGGTTAATTAAACTCCTTTAAATAAAAATGAAGAGAATTACTGTTCCCTTATTCCAAGTTCTGGTAATTTAACAAACATTTGAAAGCCTCGTTTTTCATTCGGGAGGGGTGAGGGAAAGGCAGATTTTTTTCATTCTCAGTTCTCCAAAGTNCCACTGCTGCAGCTTTATGCCACTTCTTTGTCTCTTGGTGACCTACTTCTGAATATATTCCAATAGTTTGATGTCTGCCTTCTAGCAAGGTGCCCACAATTGCACACAGGACTCAAAGTGGGGTCACAACAGCACAGAGTTGAGTGAGACAACCATCTCCTTTAACTGGCTACCGATGCTTTTTTCAATGTACCCTGGGGCACAGTTGGCCCTTTTGGCTGTCAGGACATACTCTGATCCGTATTTAACTTGCCATCAACACAAACACACAAGTATTGTTCCTCAGGGTTACTCTCCAGACTTTCACCCCCCCCAATTTGTATGTATAAGTAGAATTTCCCTGTCCTTGTCAATCTGGCAATTGCTCCTGTTGAAATTAGTATGTTTGATGATTCCCCAGCTCTCTAGCCTATATAGAACTCTCTATAAAGCCTCTTTATCCCTAAGCCAATCCACAGCTCCTCCTTGTTTAGTATCATCAGCAAACTTGTTTAATGTACATTTGATTTCTGGGTCTAGATCATTTGTAAAGTCATTAAAGCGCACTGGTCCTAACACTGAGCCGTGGGGAACACACTGATGACTGTCCACCAGCCTGATAATAATTCCCTTTATTATAACACTTTCAGCCTGACCCATCAACCTACGGTTCTCCCAATGTATCATGGATTTGTCCATGTGCAGGACAGTTTGTCCAGAAGGATACTGTGAGAGACATCATTGAAAGGTTTGCTAAAATCCAAACCCCTCGTATCTTTAGTTTCCCTGGGTCAACTGGATGGGTGATCTTATGATAAAAGAATTGGTTAAGCAGGACTTCCTGTTCATGAACCTGTGCTGGCCATGTCTGATGATTACCTTGTCTCTCAAGAGTTTTTCAGTAATTCCTAGCATAATCTTCACCATAGTTTTACCAGGCACTGAAGTGAGACAGGCTTGTAATAATCAGGGTCTTCCTTCTTAACCTTCTTGAAAATAGGGGCAATATCTGACCATTTCCAGTCAACAGGCATCTACCCATATTTCTAAGATCATTGAAAAGTAATGCATGGAGGTCCTATACTGAAGTTGTTCTGTTCTTTTAGTACCCTTGAGTGATGAACCGCATTAGACCCCTAGGGCAATGTGCATCCAGCTGGATCCAGATCCTATCTGTCTTGCACAGGAGCAATCACAAATTGTCTGAAGATACTGGAGGTGCTACTTGTAGGGCTGCAATAGCTCACACAGATTGTGTCATTGTTGATAAGGATGGGAACATTAGGTAATTCTCTTCAATGCTGGTGTCAAGAGTTTCCACTCCTGATTAACAGCTGTGGCCATTCTGCTCCTGCAAACCTGGGGCGATTAGTGTGACATGAGCAACTAAAGATCTCACACAGACAACTGTTGAGGAAGAAGATGGGAACAGAGGAGAATCAGGGATGAGTAGGTTGTGTCTCTGGTGGCTCTCTATCACCTCTGAAGGAGATTGCAAACAATGCACAGGGTGGGTCTCTGAGTGAGTGAGCAATAAATTAAGATCTAAAGGTTAATTAAACTCCTTTAAATAAAAATGAAGAGAATTACTGTTCCCTTATTCCAAGTTCTGGTAATTTAACAAACATTTGAAAGCCTCGTTTTTCATTCGGGAGGGGTGAGGGAAAGGCAGATTTTTTTCATTCTCAGTTCTCCAAAGTTTTTAGCATGACATAGTTTTCTTTCATTATTAATTGAAGTTCAGAATGTGTCTTTATATCTCACTGAACCTATCTTTTCTTAATTCATGTAAAAGTTTGCTAATAATGTTTATTAAAAAAAGATTCTAAGATCCAAACTTGTAATTAAGAAGCATACTTAATTGTAGCTTCAGGACATATTTTTGCTTGCTACTACTTATTGTCTTTGTATTTTAGTTTAACAGGATATGTATAATAAAATGCCTGTATGGCACACCTTTCACACTTACACAGAACAGGTTTTTCTCTGTTATTTGATTCTCTGGGGCAAAATAGATAATTCTTTTTCCTTTATATCCAATAATCATTCTTATATGGTACCATCCTTAATAGGCTCAGTGTGCCAAAAACCATGCATCCCTGATTTTACAATACTTACTTTAAAGGTAAGTTTACTGTGAAATACAATCTTGCCTTCCTCACAGATATCCAGCAGTCCTTCATTCCATTTACCTGGGTTGATTGTGAGAGACATTAAAAATGCATGATTAGGTTTGCTTTCATGGTGTTGACACCAGGTCAATTGCACATGTAGCCGAAATAGTAGTCATATAACTAAAAATATTTACTATGATTTCTGCACCATCAGAGCTGAGAACAGACACCACCTTGTTGTGGCTGATCCCAGTTAATATTAATTTTTCTGGAAGAACACATAATGAGGGAAACCGAGGGTAAATAAGCAGCCTTCACACACAGAAAAGGTTAAGTAAATAACTGGATTTATCAGAAAGCAGAGACAATCACAATACTTTGTTTAGTTCTCATATGGATTTTTTTCCACTTCAATGAATATAGTCGATATTGTCTCATAATCCATAATATGATTTATTTAATGCAAGTGCTCTCTAAGAGATAGAGTGTCAGGAAAAGACTGCAAAAGTAATCTTATAGATATGGGCTAAGAATGATGTTAATCTAATTGGGTCTTTAGTCTCTTCTCCTGTAGCTAAGAAAAGGCAGCATAATATTGCTTTATTTGATTCCAAGTTCTTCCTCTATGTTTGTACGCTGTCTAGTGCCATGGAGATTTCTCCTCAGTTAAGGCCTGTGGGTGCTGTTGCAATATAAATAAATGGAAAGAGAGGAGTGAAATGAAATAAAAGTTTTTTGTAGCCATTCTGTATGTGAAGCCAATGTTCCTTGCTTCTGGCAAAAAAATATAGATATTTCTTCAGAAAATTTTAGTGCCGAGGAGTAATCTTGTGGCTGGTCTTGCTTGAGGAGAAAATTCTAACAGAATTAGGATGAGAAACTTGCCAGGAGTATATTTATGGTGTAAAATTGCCTTTTTGTCTAAAAAGCAATAAACAATCACCATGAGAAAAATCAGAGTCAAGGAGGGTTTAAAGGCTAGAATTTATTAGAACAATGTTTCCTCATACCTACTACTAAATTTCCCTCCTCTGAGTGTTCATTTAATTTCCTTGCTAGAAACAATAAAAATTGGTCTTAAAAAAGTACCTGTCTTACACCCTTGTGCTGTCTAGAAGGATCGTGCAAAGGCAAATATTTTATCTGGAGTTCTGGACATGGGGAAACATTCATCTGCAAGGCATAAAGCAAATCTATGATAGTTCAAATGCCTGTTCAGTTACTTTGAAAAACTAAGATGATGAACCAGAGTTCCCTAAGCATGGCTTGAGTTTTCCAAATCAAAAACTTGGAAATACACTTGTCAGAACCAAACTCTTGCTCTTGGACTTCTTGTGTAGCTCTAGTCTATGATCATCTTTAGAAGCCCACTGGGCAGGAGAGCTGCATAGCTGCATAGCAACATAGCCTTGATTTCCATGGTCCTCTTGAAACCACATGGAGGTTAAAGAGGTTAAATCCTCTTTATTTTCTGGATGAATGAACTTAGAGGCATGAAAAACACCTTCAGCAACGTACTGTAGCCTGAGCATATAATTTCTTCTCATCCCACAGATCGTGCCAGGTTTAGAGTTAAAAGCAGTGAGAATCATTATAAACACGAGTCTTCTCAGCCTACTGGAATATGATAACTAATATTTTTAACTATTCATTTTTAGTATCAATGTCTGTCTTAAGCAACATGTATACTTTCAGACCAAAAGACTCAGATTCCACATTGACCATAAAATAGCTTTTTTTTGAGTAATTTCCTAAACATTGCATGGAAGTAAGTCAATTAACATGGTGTTACTGTAAAGCAATCATCCTCCAGACTCAAAATGAGCAGTGCTGAGGATGGTTATCAGGGAAATAATTGATACATTTCTAAGACATAGGCTTTCTCTCTGTAATTTTTTTGCTGTCAGGGAAATACCTGGAGTCATTTGGCAGGGCCCTGCAACCCCAGTGAACATACTCCTTCACCCTTTCTCACCCCAAGGAACTCGAAGCCAACAGATTGTTTTACAAGTCGCGCATTGCTCCTTTGAGAAATCAGAAGTGATAATAGCAGTGGACATCTTTAATCTTTCTGCCAATTCTTATTCTCCAACCCTTTTTTTTTTTCCTCCGGCACAATTTTTTTTCAAGACAGAATATTAGGGAGAAGAACAGAAGGGAAAGAAGAGAAAAAGTAAAGAAGAAGGAAGCAAAAGTTTGAAACTGCATGCCAAAACAAAATTTTGCATTTTCATTAAAAATTTTCCTGAAAAAAACATAACCTCTCTGTCTTCCTACCCATGTCCCAAATTAATTAATTTCGAAACCTCTAAAATCAAATGTACTTTGATACATTAATAGCAATTTCTCTCTCTCTCTCTCTCTGTGTGTGTGTGTTTGGAACAACTTTAGTTTCTCTCTCTACCCACGTTGAATAGGTGAATAACAGAATCCTCAAGGTATGAACCATGAGACAAACTGACCACAGCACATGATAGGCCTTTGTTACTTAAAAGTTGGACTGAAATTTTACAGTATAGCTTCAACAGTAAATATGAAGCTAAAAAGCAAGGCAAGAACAGACTTTCAGCATTTATACAGCGTCAAAAATTTTTCTTATTTTCATCTTTTTTTTCAGGCAAGAAGAAAACCAAAACACACAAAAAACTGCTACGAGCTTCATCTGAGCTTGTGAGAAATATCCTTGAACTTTTCTGCTCTGAGCCATTTCTACAGCAATGTGCTACAGAGAAGAAGTTCTTATTAGGCAGAGGGAGGACTGCTTGATGTAAGACAAACAAATAAATTACACTAAAATTGGATTTCACTGTCACTGAAAATAAGACACTGTCCATCGCTGGAATTAATGTAATGCAAACTGGTTGTTGAGGTTTGTACCTTTTTTTAAGAATTAAATAGCAGTTAAATCCATTTTCAACGTGAAGAATTTTTCTCTGCATTCTAGCTGCAATTACTTGATTTTGTCTCTAACTTTAATAATAATTCAACTAAGAAATTGTAAAAACTTTTGTGTGGATATCCTTTACTTTTGTGAGAGCTTCTGACATCGCTCTGTATTATCTACAGGACATATTAAAATATCTGTAATAATAAATTAAAGAGTTCCAAAAAGTGAGCAGAACACTTCCAATGTTGTTAAATCACTTCCAACACTTCTCAGGTGTCCTTGACCCAAATCAGTTCATCTCCCCTGAGGTCCTAGGTGCAATCTAAGAAGACCAACAGGATGGACTCTTCTGTGGAAAGACACTTTGGACACAATGTTATTCTACAGAGTGAAGGCCAGAAAATTATTGGTAAGGGCTGACTCCAGCCTATCTGAGAGTTTAGGAAGAGAAGGGGCCCTGGGAGGAGAAAGTGAGAGTCTCTCTACAAGTGAGACCTGCTGGAGACCTTTCCCCAGTTTGCTTTATGAACATTCATCTCTTTTTTCAGGACTGTGTGACTTCCTTTATGCCTAACATAAGTGTCATTCCTTCTGCTTCTCTTCTTAGTTAGCCTCAAATTTTGCCAGTCTGGCTCTGCTCTGTAATGATACATGTTCTGTGACCGAGATGAAGGCAATAGAAATTCGAGGTGTTCCTGTCTCCAGGCCTTTCAAAGTTCTTTGTAATTAAGCACTGTGAAGAAGGGTGCATATAGATTATTTCAGGCTAATGCATTCTGCCAAAGAACATCATTACTAGAGCTGTCTTCCCACTGTGATATCCAAATGACTCCCCCAAACTAGCTTAAATCCTTCAGAGTTCCATTAGATGAGCACTAAAGTTTTGATTTGGTTGACTTACTTGTTGTCCTTATTTTTTTCCAATTTATACCTAAGCCTAATGCATTTCTACCTTTGCACTGAGATAATTTTCTGGAAAGCATAGAGGTTTGTAAAAGACACTGCTCCTGGAGCATCTGGAGATCTGAAGTACTGTCTTGAAAGATTACCAGGAAAAAAAAAAAACAGGTAGTGAAGTATGTCCTGCCAGAGAAAAACAGTTTTCAGTTACATTTTAGTGAATAATGTTACAAGGTAAAATAAGTAATTTTTTGTGTGTGACAGCAGGATTTCTAATTATCTTAAAACATCTGCACAAATAAACATGTAGCGTGAATGTGACCTCTTCACTCTTTCCATCAATACAAGGGATGCTGTCTGTGTGTCAGAACCACAGTTGTGCAAAGCTGGGTGGAATTTTTAACATATTCAGCGTTGGCTCACTTCTTTGCCCTGGGTGTCAGGAGGGTATGTCAGGGCTTTTGCAGATTGCAGGGGAACAGCTTGGGGAGAACTGTCTGTACTTTAGAAAATCTCTCTCTGAAGAGCTGACAAGTTTTGAATGTAAGTTAAAAAATGTTTTTACTACAGCAGAAAATTATTTTCATGAAGCAAGCAGTGATTAATGTGACCTGAAGATCTTCCCACACAGTCTGAACAAATAACTTGATCTCCTTACTGGCGGATTTAGAAGAATAAAATATTAAATTTACTTTGTTATTTCAGGCAACATCTCATTATCCACAAATACATGTATAGCATTTTTTCTGTAGTGATCCAGTTGTTTTTCTGATAGATGTGAATGCTAAACTTATTTAAAAATAATTCAAGTTTCGGCTTAAAAGTCAGCCAAAAATTCCAAGTCTTTCTTGAGTTCAGATTAACCTGTGTAAAACCAGTAAGTTTAAAGTGCTGATTGCCAAAAACATGAATGAGTTTATGAATCTTAGAAACACTGTTCTCTTTGAAGCTTTCCAAGAAATAGTGCTTATTCACTGTAAACAAATAAGTACTGCAAAACTGAGACAGTTGGGACTGAATATCAGCTTTTTTATCAAACTGGAAAGTTTATCAAACTGAAAGAAGGCAAGCCTCTTCTGTTTTTAAAGTATTATGAAAATTTCACAACTTCTTTTACTTTGTGATACCTAAAATTCTTCGAAAGGGGACTTCAGTGCACTTTATCAAGCACTTCAATTCATGTTAACACTGCATATGCTAATGTCCATGTAAACTGGGAATTCTTTTGAATGAGAAAAATTTTAGAGAGGTAAAAGATAAAGTGTCACTGTCTCTAAGAGGTTATACAGTGCTAAAGTAAGACAGCAGGCAATGAAAAATAGTAAATCTTAATATAAAAAAAAAAAAAGATAGGGAGACGTTAACATTCTTGGATCTCCACCTCTACATATGCAGAGTGAGTCATCAGAACTGTCCAGACTCCTGATAGTCTCTCGGGCATGGTAGTCAGTTGTGTTTGGTATTTCATTGACTCAAACATATCAGTTCACTGCTTTACATGTTTCCTTATTTTGCTAAATTGCCTGCTTTCTGATATCCTTTTTTCCCTGATGGTTAGTTTGGGAATTACTATTGTGTGGTGTTCACACACTGAGACAGCACTTAGTCTTCTCTACGGTGGCATTCTTATAACTATGTGAACCTAGTTTCCAGGAATACAGTCATATTACTCTGCTGTTCATATAACTCTGTAAAGCAGACTAACTTGCTGCAGTTGAATTTATTTGATTGTGGGGTTTTTTAGTTGGTTTTTTTTTNAGTATCACTACCCCAGAAATTCAGTGAATAGTCTTACTGGTGAGATCTGTCACTCATACATAGATTTACGTTTTTGCTGGGATCAATAGATGTCTTGGACATCCAGACACATTCAGATGCCCAAAAGCAATATGTGTAATATGTGCAAGTATAATAATCTTCAAAAAGGAAAGTGTTATTTGGGAAAAAAAAAAAAAAAAAAAGAAATTGTGGTTTAGCATCAGGAGGTAGAAAAGTCAGCCAAAAAATAAACGAAAAGAAAATTTTATTCTGTGTTCAAAGAACAAACTAATTAAAGCAGAACAGTTGGCTGATCTGAGAGTACACCGTGGAGCTTAATAACCTCTCAGCATCCCAGAAGGGGAGCGTATGGTCTGATTTACAGAGGTGTTGAGTGCCTGAGGCACTTCACTTCAGAGAAGGGAACTGATGCTTAGTATGTTTGAAAACAGTATCAGGGATCTTAACCAGGATTAAAAGTCCTTAGGTAGTTCTGATAGTGACATTTATTTGGTGATTCCCTCTCACTCCCTCACTCCTTTCCAGACTTAGCATTTCCAGATTAAAATTCATAATAGAAGCAGATACTCTGGCATCTCTTCAAACAAATCAGACATTTACAGATGTATGAAATGAAGCATTCTGTGACATATGAGGCTAACATCTCTAAGCACAACTGCACTGAGTGTGGTGGGAATTCAACCTGCTTACTCAGAGGTCGGACATGACCCAAAGAAAAGCTCTGGGACTTGCCCAGAATCATGGTGAAGAGTCAGTGTCAGAATTCCCAGCACCTTAGTCATGCAGTTAGCTGAGTCATCCACACCTCTGCTAGTACACGGCCTCATCCACAATGCATCATACCCTCTTCCTTTCACTCACTCGAGGTTTGCTGCTAATTTAAATTGAGTGATATTAACATTCATACCAGTTTCAGAGTATTTTTCAGCCAAGCTGGTTGTCTCCCTCCCTCTTCTCCTTCCCAGCCATTCTGCCCCATCGAAGGTTTGTGCCAGCAGCTTGTATTTTTCTTCACTTTCTATAAGGAACACATCTCCCATATGATCCATTACCCACCCTTCACTCACCCTGCCTAGGAGATTGAGGACAGTGGGACCATTCCAAACTCCTGTCCATGGAGGAAGAGCATCATGCTTTTCACTGACTGAAACAAACAAACTCTTTCCCAAATCGTAGATGTTACATTGTTTCATGTGGTCAGGAAAATAACCCCTGTGTTTTCAGACAGTAGTAGTCTTCATTAGTAAATTAACATAAGGCATATAGCTCAGTCATCGTTGTTTAACCTGGCCCCCAACTTGTTACAAAACTCTACTGCTGTCAGCTTGCATGGGGTTTACCTGTAAACAGCACAATGTCTGTCTGCAGCTGGAGTCTTGTGATGTCATGGGTGAGTAAAAAAAGAGCAATGGTAAGAAAAGTCTGTTCTTCAAAAACAATTCTATGATCTGTAAGTAATTTCATTACTTGGGAGGTGTGTTTTGCCATAGTTGTTCTATTGCTGACAGAATGGCAATGCCAACACGGCTGCATTATGCAGGGTCCATATGCAGCCATACACTCTGTATTTTAGCATCAAATTTAGCAAGGAAGGTAACTGTGGTACCAAAGAGTTCCTTGACACCTAACACCTAACACCTATCTTCTCTCCTTTTTTTTTTTTTTTTGCAATTTTTTTGTATCATAGCTCTGGTTTGGGGTATCCTCAGTTAAAAGTTGCCATACATACCTCATTTTCTCAAAACACACCTGTGCTGCTTGTTTGGAAAAATTATAATAAGCCTATTTGGAGAATATTTTTCTGCTTTGCTTGTTCCAAAGAATTACAAGGGATAATTTAGCAGAGGTAAAAAATACTTAATATTCTCAGATTTAAAATTCATGCTACAAGGACTGTATTCTACTGCAGTAATTGTTACCCATTACTTATTCCATGGTCACAATATTAAAAAAACTAACATCAAGTCAGGTAATGCTGTAATGTAACTACAACACCAGGTCCTCTGTGAGGGAAGTCATAAGTTTTTACCTGATTTTGACTGACTAACACTTAANCATCTCTATTTATTCAAGGTAATATATTTGCTCCTATTTATACAATGCAGAAAGGTTCAGATGTTAATGGCATTGTGCCCTGGATTGGGATTAGATTTGTATCCAATTTAGCTAAGTGCTGAAAACTGTTTGCATTATTTAGGATACAATTTGCCCTAAAACAATAAAACAAAAATGCTAGTTTAAATTAATCACATATCTGAAAATAGAGGGCTGGATGATACGTGTTTATCTTCACAACTACCTGAATAATTACACACAAGATAGAGTCACATGCCAGAAACCATGCCCACCATCACTAATAAAATTAAGTCCCCAAACCTACAAAAGCTATATGGTAAAGAGCTAGAGAGAATGAAAGTTTTCCTTCTTTCTTAAGTTCCACTTCCAGAAGGGAACCCATTGCAATAAGATGTCCTGGCTGGCACAAACAAATAAATTTTGGCTTTTGTGAATGAGACAGCAGCAGTATCACTACCCCAGAAATTCAGTGAATAGTCTTACTGGTGAGATCTGTCACTCATACATAGA
>VYZS01016366.1:28778-40034 GCA_013400695.1 Neodrepanis coruscans
CTTTTTTTTTTTTTTTTGCAATTTTTTTGTATCATAGCTCTGGTTTGGGGTATCCTCAGTTAAAAGTTGCCATACATACCTCATTTTCTCAAAACACACCTGTGCTGCTTGTTTGGAAAAATTATAATAAGCCTATTTGGAGAATATTTTTCTGCTTTGCTTGTTCCAAAGAATTACAAGGGATAATTTAGCAGAGGTAAAAAATACTTAATATTCTCAGATTTAAAATTCATGCTACAAGGACTGTATTCTACTGCAGTAATTGTTACCCATTACTTATTCCATGGTCACAATATTAAAAAAACTAACATCAAGTCAGGTAATGCTGTAATGTAACTACAACACCAGGTCCTCTGTGAGGGAAGTCATAAGTTTTTACCTGATTTTGACTGACTAACACTTAAAACAAGGCTGTTGGTATCTCTGTGTGGACATGCCCTAAACAAATGGAGGTGCCTCTTAGTGGGCAGAGAGCAAACAGTTTTACAGAAAGAGGAAGAAAAACAGGCAACCCCTCAAATTGCTCAGATAATCTCTGGGAAAATTATAAGAAAGTATATTTAATATATTCAAGTTCATTTGTCACCATCAGCTGCTGAATCAGGATTATCCTTACCTATGAAGTAAGAAAAATAGTCATCAAAGCCTCCTCATCTCTGTCTGTGACACCATTAACATGTGGTAATTTTGATTTATAATTAAAAGTCCTTAATGTTCTTACATGAACAGCAGTTTACTGGATGGAGCAATTTGGATTCTCAGAGGTCATAAAGGCTTTGTCCAGCTAAGCAAAAGGAAAAAAATAAAAAGGTGGCGTAGCTTTTAAGTATTCTGACCAGCAGGTCTATGGTGTCCAGCTGCTGCAGGCCATGGGCAGAGCTGGAAGACTTGGAAAAGTGATCCCTGCACACTGAGCCAGGGCTGGCAGCAGAAACACTGAGACAGGGATGCGTCCAGCACTGCCCCTGCCTTCGGCCTGAGACAATTGGCTCAGACTACATATTGAGATGTTCAGGGCCTGCATCCCCAACTACTCTTGTGAAGGCTTGAGCTGATATTTTTCATTCAAATGACTAAATGTTTTATTTTCCTGGTGGACAGTCAGAAGAAGCCTCTGCTTTTCATGATAGCAGCACCTGGGAAACTGGAAAGCCTGAATCAATTGCTTTTTCAGCCTAGGGAGATTTAAGCACATCTCTCTCACTGCTACCTGATCAGTGCAGCCATTCCTGTCATCTCTGCCAAATTCAGTAGCCATGGGATGTTACAACAGACAGCTAGGGAAGCACCAAAAGCACAGCTTCTCATTTCCTATTGCGTGTTGAAATTAGCAGCTGGAGATTCATGCATTTTGTCCCTCGCTCTGCACAGGGGCACTGCCCTTGCACTGTTTTTTCAATCTACATTAGACTTAGGCACCTGCCTGTTTAGTGTGGAAGAGCTTTGCACAAACTCAAGAACAGGACTGGAGGCACTTCTTAAAGGACCAAATTGTACAAGAAAGCACTGTGTGAACTCAGATGCCAGTATTATTGTCCACCAAACAAAGGGGGACTGGGTTGTGTTTTGATTATGTGCTTCAGGGCCACCAAAACCCTGTCCTGAATTTGTAAATCCTTGTTTGAATAGAGTACTGAGTTCTCAGACTCTCTAGCTGAGAAAATATATGGATAAACCATAGTTTCAGTCCACCAAAAGATAATATATATGTCCAAAATAGTTGGCAGTATAAATAACTTCAATAACTCCAAACCATCCTAAATTGACCATGTTAGACCATGATATTAAATGAAATTTTATAATGGTATGAAAAGGCAAACACATTGAATTAAAACATGGCATTCAGACACAATACAAAACTTCCAAATGTCCTATTACATCAAACTCTTTCTAATTATAAAAGACAGTAAAAGAAAATTTATTCATATGTTCCTTAGCAGTATAGTAACAGTATTTGCCAGGTCTTTGTGCAGAGCTTTTGTCAGATAGCAGTATTGTAAAGGAGAGAACAAAATTATCAATAACTACTCATTACCTATATGAAGAACTAAAAATCATCATCAATGACCTGTTTTCTTCATGGCAAAAGACAAGAGTGCCTAAAGATGTGTATCAGACAGGTCTGGGCATGATTTCAGTGCTGACTAGAGAAGAACTTGTACAGCTTCTCCTTCACTTTGTGATGACAGATTATACCGGGCAGCTGTACGAAGGGGGATTTAGTCCTATTAGTCTTCTTCCCTCTGCCTCATAAATCATTTACTGCCAGCAGCAGGTTTACTTAGCGCATATCTCAATGATTTAGTAAAGGTAATGAGAGATGAAATGGTTTGATTTGCAGACAATCTACATTACTGATAGCTTTAAAGTGTTCACAACTTAGCTGTTGTTGGAACTTTGTACAGCAGTTATAAGAAGAAAGCTCAGTCTCCTCAGGTCTTATTGCTCATGTGTTTCCCTCAGAAAAGTCTTCAAGTTTTGCTTTGCAGCTTGCTAACTTGCATGTGTGAGTAGGTAATTATAATGGCCTTGGCAGAGCTTTTTCATCCATTTTTGCTTTTTGAGCATTAAATCAAGTGCCAAATGGCTTTATGGGTCAGATTTTCAAGTGTTTCTCACCCCACATACTTATTTGCATCATAAGCAAAATAAATACATTCTGGTAAGAAAATATCTAGCAGATTTATGAAGCTCAAATCCTCCTTTGGTAAAGATGTGTGGTAGTATCCTGTGAGTTTTCTCACACAGAAGTCCTTATTCTTGCTTAGATTAAGTTGAGAAAGAGAAATAAACTAATCATAAGGAAATCTATAACTGATGCCTTCAGGTATCTGAATTCTAGATATTAATGAAGTTAATACAAATCCAGCTCTCACTGAGAGAAAGAGGAAGAGAGTGATGAACAGAAACAGCCAGCATGAACTTTCCGAAGACAAATAATGCCTGACTAATCTAATTGCCTTCAGCCAGGAGACTGTGTGAGTGAGGAGAGAGCAGAGGGCATCAGTTGGAAGACTTTTAACCTGTTTTTGAGTAATACACATAAAACTAAACTGGAGAGACAGAAACTGGGTGAGTAGACTACCCAGATGGGTAGAAAATTAATATCTGAACCACCAGACTTAAAGAGTAGTTGATCAATGATTTGAAGTCCAGATGGTGACTCACCACCACTCACCACAAGACTTTCTCGTATTGCCTAGGGGCTAATAGCAGTGCAATAATCTTTTGAGCTTTTAAGAACCACCTAGGCAAGAGTGTAGAAGAGACCAAAAGACACAACATACACAACAGAGAGGAGGATGGGACCGGCTTTCAGAGGGCTCTTGACAGGCTGCAAAAGTGGACAAACTTAAAGCTCATGATGTTCATCAAGAACAAACAGGTCCTGTCCTTGGTGTGGATTAACCCCATGCAGCTGTGAACTCTGAAGGCTACATGACTGGAAAAACCTTTGAAGAAAAGAATCTGGGCAACCCTGAAGAAGAATGAGTTAGGGATGGCATAGCAATTGGAGGATGAAATACCTGCTGCATACAGAGCCGCATTAAAAAGGGACCATCAGGCAGCTAAAGGGAAACAATTATTCCCCTTCATGTAACACTCTTCAGGCCACTCACTCACACACTGGAAAACTCTGTCCAGCTTTGATTTTCCTAGTTGATAGTCACAGATCAGGACAAAAGATGGAACGTTCAACAAAGGACTACCAACATGACTAGGGTCTGAAACCCTGTGGGGGCAGGTTTGGGAGCTAACTTTGCTTAGTTTACCTCTCTTCTCTGGAGTAGAAAAGAGTAAGGAAATATCTAACCTCCAGTCATACAAAGGGAAAAAAGAAGCCTTAAAAAGGAGAGGCCAGACATATCTCAAAAATGCACAGCAATAGGACAGAAATATACCTTTCATCAGAAGTTGCATCAAGGAAGACACCACGCTAATACAGTGAGTAAAATTCCCAAAGAGGATGTGGACTCTCAACTCCTGGTAATATTCAGAACTCAAACAGACATGGTTCTGGACAGTCTGATCAAACCTGAAAGATAAGTTTAAAAAGGATGTTGCACCAGACAACCTCCAGAGGTCTCTTCCAACCTAAATTATTTTATGAAACCGTGATTGCAAGTCAAAAGAAGCTCAGAGTTTTGTCTCACTAAAAAGGACAAGGGATGTAAAAACTCTAATTTAGCAAAAGAAAAGGAACAAAAAAAAAAAAAAAAAGCAAACAAACCAAAACCAGTTTCATGAAACACAAAAATATTTGTTTCTTGTGTGACATTTGCGAAGAACTGATGCCTAAAACTTGCATTCAGAACAGATAATATACTGAAATTTATACTCAGAGAGCAGTCACCTTGATTGAGCATGTGATGAAAACTGTGATGAAACACACTCCTCAGCAGATTTTCTGGGAAATGTCCCAATCCATGCACATTTGTCATGGTTTAAGCACCCAGGGAGGGAACTTCTGACGTGTATAGAACCTGTTTTTTGTAATTCTTTCCCATTTTTTTATCTCCCAGGGTGGATTTGGTGGCAGCGGAGTGGTGGCCCTGGCCCCGGCTCACAGCAGCCCTGGTGGGTGCCAGCCGGCAGCGGTTGGTGGCAGCAGTGGCAGTGGTTACTTTGGCCACAGATACAGTCCGTGGGACCGTGGTACGAGAAGCAGCAGCAGCAGCAGCAGCAGCAGTGGAAGATATGGTGCAGGTGCACCCAGTGTCCATTTCTGCTCCACCTGGCCTGCAGAGACAGCAGCACGGCCATGCACATTTGTTCTGTGGCAGGTCTGCATGTGTCCAGTGGGTGCCCAGGTCCTGCCAAGTGGATCTCCCCCATGAGCGCCGCCATGCTGGCAATACGAGAGGGCAGAGGACAGGTGAGACAGATGACTCAGAGCTGTGTTTCTATTGGGCAAAGCTGGAAGGAAGGGGAGGGAGTGGGTGAGGTTTTTAAAAGGACTGGAGGGCTTGGGCTCTCTCCTCTTTCTCTCTTGGGGACTAGTCCAAGAGGATGGTAATATGCACCAGTTTCAGTCATCCACTTGGAACTGTCCGGCCTCTCGTACCAGCCATGGTCTGTCTCCGGAGCCTCCTATCATGTTCCGGGATTCTTGGAGTTTCCTGCACCCCAGGCTTCTCCATATTTCCCACGGCTTGGAAATTGCTGCAGATTCCTGATCCCAGCTACACAGCAGTGGCAGTGGACCTGGCACTCCACCTACTGCCTGAATACTTTTTGTTACTGTTTCAACAATTATTTCATTTTAGGGGCTGGGGTGCTTGGTGGCTGGGATGGGACCTGGCTCCTGGGCGTTTTGTTTTTTCTAGGGTCATGTGTTGGAGGCATGGTTTTGGGGTTTGGGACATGTAGGTTTTTTCTTTGTTTTTTTTTCTGTTCTTGTTTCATTTTCCTGTGGCTGGTACCATATTCATATGTGTACATTTTTCATTCATATTTTTATTCTTATTTTTTAATAAATCTTGTTTCATTTTCTCTAAGGAGGTCTATTCCCAGTTGTGATAAATAGCCCTCCCACTGTCTCAAACCAAGACAACATTCATAGCCCAGATGCCTTCCCATGGTAAGCACTATTAGTCTTTTTTCCAAAAGTCAGGCAGTATTTACTCTTTTCTGCTGCTTTTCAGTTCAACATTCAGAAAAACTCTTTTATGCCTTTGTTCAAAACACAATAAATCTTGTCACATGAACTGTATAAGGAGTAACATGAAGCACACAGTGAAACTGAACACAATATTATTGACCAATCAGTCTTCCTGTAAGAGTATTGCAACTGCTCCAAGAAAATTTTGTTAATTTTTTTCTCTTACCTTACCACCTTTACTGAACATTATAGATGAAATATGGATCTGAAATGCCATGGGGTTGCTCTTCACCTCTTTGTATTCATCTGCTTGAGAATATGCCCCAACCACAAAATTCTTCCAACACACAAGCAAAGGATGCTTTACCACTGGTAACAGTAAAAAAGTATATATGTATGTGTGATAGCAAGAGAGACTGTCTTGTACTCAGTCAAGAGCAGAAAACTTGAATTTGAAACACAGTGAGGTCTTAGAGTGACAATCTCAGAAATCTTTGGCAGATGTCCAGTTCTGTTGCTATCCCCATGTCTCCTGGATAAATCCATTCAAGGCCCCCAAAAAACAAAAATACTCTTATTTGGAAGGCCTATTAAGATTTTATATTAAGTTCCAACTACTTAGTGCTGTGGCCACACCTGCAGTGCTAAAATTTAGCTGCAATTCTAAGCATCTAAAACTGTTAAGGTCAAAATTATGGTAACGGCAGAGTTAAAAAAATTAATTTAGATGAAAATTAAATAAAGAATTTCCAGACCATGATGCTATATTTTGGCATCTAATTCTGTTTTAGTCCTACTTTGGGAATTTTTGTCTCTTTCGGCACTGTAAAATTTAACGTCCAAGTTAATTTGGACATGGAAAGTGAATGGAAAAAGTATTTTAAAAATGTCATTTAAGTTTCTTGGAAAAAAAGACTTAACATTCACATAGGACGTACTTTATACAGTTTCTTTGGGGATTTAAAGAATATATGCCTCAATGGGGAAGCAGAGGGGAAGCTTAGCAGTATGCAAAGGCAGAAAACCATGAACCTTGCTCAATCAAATGACTTCCAGAGAGCAACATGCTAGCTTCACTTCCAGATGTAAAGCTGAATCCATAACTTTACTAGGACTTAACCATATTTCAAGTTCCTTTCGCAATGATCACAGATTAAGCTGATTACCTAAAAGATTGCAACAACTATAGGCTTAAATAGACATTTATGTCTATTAACATCATTACAATTAGGTCTTTGTTCACCAATTACAAAATAATTCTAAATTAAGTCTGAAAATCATTTACATAGCTACCATCTTCTTCTTTCCTAGTGCTGTGAGACATTCCTGAACTGCAAGTGGATGTAACAAAGAGCTTGTATAACTTTTTTTATTCTTTTCATAAATGTCCTCTATGATTTATCCTCATATATAGAAAAATATATGTAATTTTTATACTCTAAATATTGTAAGGTTGATAATGTGATAAATCTTTTCCAATTTATATAGGTCATAGCCTATAACATTATGTACTCATATAATGCAATAAGCAGGACTTAAGCCACAAATTTTGAATGAACAGGATTTACTTCATTGTTCTGGCATATACTCTGTCAAGGTCCCATACCATCAGAAGGAAGATATGACTCTGCTAGCCATGTTTTAGTGGCAACAAACCCATAAATTTTGCCATCCCTCTACACAGCAGGAGGATTGGTGTTGATGTTGCTAACAGCACCTCTCAGCAAGCCCTGAGCTCTGGAGCGGGGATGTCATGCAGGCCAAAGGACAGCTCATATCCAGAGTAAGCCAGCCGAACAGATGGTAGCATCATCTTCTGTCACTGGCAAGAGTTCTGATGCCTCAGCAGCATCTATGCCTGACTTATCATTTGGCCTGTGATGTAACCCAGGCTTGAACACCGTGGTCAAACTGTCCACCAGCCATAACCTCTCTTACACAGGGTGCATGACTGGCACGGCTGGACAGCCACCACACAGCTGCTGACCTGTGCCACCTCCTGCATCTGAGCTGTCTCATCCTCAACCACTGCTAGTCCTTCAGAACAGTCCTCACAAAGAAATGATTTTCATGATACAGTCCTTTTCTTTAAAACTTTCTCTTTCCTGCCCTGAATTAGAGCCATCGGAAATGAAGTAAAGCTAAACTGAATATCACCTAGAAAAGAAGGGTAAACTGAACTCTAATTGGGCTGATACTAGTGCATGGGATTTTTTTAATATAGATTTAATTTGCTAAGTATATTAACAATGATTTAACAACATGATATTTGGAAGAAAATTATTTAAACACCAGTTAGTGGACATTGAAATAGTATGTTTAAAATCATAATGTTAAAGTTTAATCCAAGCTTTCTATGTGTTATATTCCATCTAGTTGCGAGACTTTTTTTCCCCTGTTCCAGGAAAGCCCACCAATCCTCATTTTTTTTATGCCCAAGCATGAAGTAGTGAGAGGGATGATTACATCTCTTTCCAGGAAGAGTCATAGCTCTCCTTCAACACCAGACAATCTCCTCTCCTTCACAAAAGTTTCTCAAGGAGAAACTTAGCACTACTATGTTTCGAGGCCTGGGTTAGGACAGCCATTACACTCCCAGTTTTCTGAGTTTATAACAGAGTTGATAATCGCTTATCTGTAACAGTTGTAAACAGAAGAGCCTTTCTTCAGAACTAAGATTCTTGGTTCCATGGTGGTTGCTACTGTTATCTAAGCTCTGAGAAATAGTATCCTAAATCCCTTACCTGGGCCTTAGCATTTTATCTTATGGGAGCTCATTCTTGGTAATGTGTAATTTCTGAGGGTGAGTTTATACTCTTTCTAACGCACTATTAAAATACCAGTGAGAACTGTCTACCATATTTTTATGTATAAAAAGATGCACATACAAGAACAAAAAATGACATACAACACTGCTAGCAATGCCCATGATAGAAAAATGGTTAACTAGTGTCAGTAACACTAAATCTAAATCTGGTCTAGTGATGGAATTCCCTAGGACCAGATATTCATGATATACCAGCATCTTTCTAAAAGCACAGCTTAATCAGATAACAGTATTTCATCCTTCCTGTGGTGCTGCTCAGTGTCTTTCTCATACTAGAAAATAATTTGCAACTCAACATGTGTAGGAACAAATCCAATCTCTCTCCCAAATATATTCCCACTATGCAGATGCCACACAGACTAATTTCTTTGTCTTGTTCCAGTTGCTCACAACAGACTGTGCCTCAGCTAAGCTCTAAGACTGAAATTATGTCTTGTTCTGTAGGATGTACAAAGTAAAATACTTTATGGGATTTATAGAAGCACAATACCTACAATATATATGTTGAGAGGGGACTGCTGGGTATTCACCTTACACGTACCAGGCTGAACCCTGGAAGGGACTCTGGAATCCACTAAATGCACTAAAATATGTCTGATATGTGATGCAGGTCCATTTCAAAATAATGTTTGTTTAAAAAACGTGAAGTCTCATCATTGCCACTAATTACATAAACGCATACAGACAAGGCAACAAATTACAAAGGGAAAGATTAATGCTCAAAGTAGCCCGCAAGAGTGTGTGGTTAGAAAGAACAGCTGAGGTTTGATTCCCTTAATGTCTGAACTAGAGTATAAAAAGGAAATTATTCTGCTTCTCGTGAAATGTTTTGTGGAGCTGCTGCTGAGGCTGTGAGCCGAGGCTGTGAGCCATGGCTGTGATAACACTGGAACTTGTATTGTTCTTCATGTATTTTTCTTTGGTATGATAACTGAGGTCAACAGAACAATGGGATTCAAAGAAAGAATATGATTTATGTACAAGATCTGAACGTGATCAACCTCAATTTAGGGGATTCATTAACAGAATTAGTTTTAAAAGCTGCTGCCTACAACACCTGACAGTGTAAGGCTGCCTTCCATTAGAAAGGCTAGGATGAAAATTCTGTGGTTGCAGGAAGCTTTGCACTACTGAAGCATTTAGTAGTGGATGTATTCAAAGACAATAAATTACTCAGATCTCCGTGCATATTAAATATTGGTATCCTGTGGCCCTGGTTTGAAGACAGAGATGTCCACTAGCAAAGAACATGAAGATACGATTGCCTTGAGTCAGGCAAGGCCTTACTTAGCTTTCTGGTGTTTCAGTCAGAGGCCAACAACAGTTGACAAGGGAAAAGTAAAAGAAAGGAAGTATGGAGTCTTTGTGTTATGGGTTGGGGGAGGGGGTTGGAGGCTTTTTTGGTGTTTGTTTTAAAAGCTAGGAATTACAGAAAGATAGTCTCTTATTAGGTGTAAGTACCTAATTTAAGCTCGCAAAAAAGGAGGAATTTTTCCCAGGTTTCTGGATCCCCTGTTGAAACAGATCTTGCCCTCTCATGAAGTACCATGGTATACCTGAGGACAGCAACATCCTCACTGTGAGCTGTTCAGCTGGAGTTACTGTACCATAATAAGGACCTCCTGTTTATGATGCCGTAAGGGAGATGCTTAATATTTGGGATTTCACTATAGCTGGGTGGCTGAGTAACTTAGAATATTAAGAGCAGAAAGCGGCCTGTCCTTCACATGTTTGCATTCTTCTGTATAGATAAAGAGGTAGCTAGACCAAAACATAAGACCTGGGGGGAACTAACAGGAGGTGGGAATAGGTAATAAGATACCATTCTGTTGGATGTTTTGGGTGCATAGTAGTAAGATGGGGTTTAGTTGGCTAAGGTATAATGGGTGGGCACTAGAGGTTATAAAATTGGAGAGATTGTTATGAATTTCCTCTTTTGGATCATCGGGCACCGAGAGTAAAGCTGTTCTCTCCCTTCGCTGCGAGTCCTGTCTCAATTCTTATCTCGGCCGGGCTGAGGCCTTGACGGCAACATGGTGACACCTGGACACTTGACTCTGGTGTGAGACCCCTGAGTGCCATCATACACATCAAATACCACAAGGCTGTACTAGATCTGGGTCTTGCAGCTGAGTCCATATATAAGGATACCTAACTTCTCAAACCATTGCTTAAAAAGTTGTGGAAATACAAAAATTTACATATGCTGCATGACTAAAATTGCATTACTCCATGAAGAGCATTCAAACTATTGAAACATATTAGCAGAAAGCTTTCTTCCTCACAGGACGGTGCTGAGCAGGTGAACCTAATGGTAAGCAGGATTCAGTGACCAAACTGCATGTGATTAAGAGCCTCTGTTCTGTTAGAAAGAATAAGCACTTTAGCAGTGCTAAAGAAAGTTGTAAAGTAAGTGCCTCCTCATCATGCTGTCATTGTATCTAAGCAGTGTCATCCCTCTATGGAAAAGTCGATGACAAATGCATTCATATTTTGGCCAAATGTTTGAATGGAAACCATAGAACTATGCTTGTGCTACCCAGATATGTCCACCCTTTTCTGAAAGTGAAAAAGGATTTGAAGTTTATAGATTAAATAAATAGATTAAAGATAGTTTATAGATTAGGTCATTAAATTAAAGTCTTAACCCAAGATCCTGCAACACTTACTGATTCCCATTTTATAAGCCTAATCACCGAAATTCTGATGATTACTTTGCTTAGAAATCACTAGAAAATCTGATGACATATACTTTTACTTTTTTATTTTATTTTTGTTAAATTATGTTTTGTAGAAGTGTCAACGGGCCACTACAGTTTTGAACAGC
>VYZS01016367.1:0-11098 GCA_013400695.1 Neodrepanis coruscans
CTGTGTCCAGTGACTTCAAGAGTTTGCAGAGGAGGGATGGGTGCAGCGGGGGTGGTGTTGGTTTCTGAGCAAGCAGTGTTGAGAGCAGAGGCTCTGTCTCTTGCCGCACAGCCGAGAATAAGACAGCGAGCACTGCTCCCTCAGGTCTCTTATAATCCCGATCCACTCCCAGAGATCCCTGTGTGGCCTCGGGAGTCTCCACCTTCCTTCCCAGGTATTCCCCCTGTGCCCGAGGGGGCTGATGGGAAACAGAGGGAAAAAGGCATCTCTCGTCTCTGCCAGGCTCTCTCCACCCCTCACTTATCTGAGGAGAGGAAAGGAGTTATTTTTTCTTTTTGTCTTCCTCTTCCGTCCCCCAAATCATCACACCCTATTGTACATCTACATTTGTAAGTATCTGTTCTTAATGGATGAAATATACTTGAGACATGACAAATCTAGAGAAATAATTGATGACAAGATAAATGCTCAAGTATTGTTATCTCTATGTTATTTCTTTCTTTTTTGTGCTTCTTAACTGTCATAGCTATAGTTTAAGATGGCACATTAAATGATATATTAGTCATATTTCACTGGAATATGGTGATTTATCAGTCCTTGTTTCAAAATTTCATATGCCCTTTGTAAATTTTGGTTTCCAAACTGGCCAGCAGTAAATATATGGTTGGTTAAGTACATTTCNAGAGCAGAGGCTCTGTCTCTTGCCGCACAGCCGAGAATAAGACAGCGAGCACTGCTCCCTCAGGTCTCTTATAATCCCGATCCACTCCCAGAGATCCCTGTGTGGCCTCGGGAGTCTCCACCTTCCTTCCCAGGTATTCCCCCTGTGCCCGAGGGGGCTGATGGGAAACAGAGGGAAAAAGGCATCTCTCGTCTCTGCCAGGCTCTCTCCACCCCTCACTTATCTGAGGAGAGGAAAGGAGTTATTTTTTCTTTTTGTCTTCCTCTTCCGTCCCCCAAATCATCACACCCTATTGTACATCTACATTTGTAAGTATCTGTTCTTAATGGATGAAATATACTTGAGACATGACAAATCTAGAGAAATAATTGATGACAAGATAAATGCTCAAGTATTGTTATCTCTATGTTATTTCTTTCTTTTTTGTGCTTCTTAACTGTCATAGCTATAGTTTAAGATGGCACATTAAATGATATATTAGTCATATTTCACTGGAATATGGTGATTTATCAGTCCTTGTTTCAAAATTTCATATGCCCTTTGTAAATTTTGGTTTCCAAACTGGCCAGCAGTAAATATATGGTTGGTTAAGTACATTTCGCAGCCACATTTGGAACTTGATGTAGAACTGCACCATGAAAAGACAACTTATAGGCATTTCTTTTTTGTCTCCTTGCATAAGATTTCTGTAACAAATTCTACACATTCTGCTACTTCTGGTGAAAAATGGCAGTAACAAAAGACAGTAGCATATAGGCTGAGTAGTACTGAGTAAAAAACCCTAAGCCTATAAATAGATACTTGATCATTCAACAGTAATATTCCCTCTAAAGTATCAGTGAGCTTTGCTCTGGTTAATATATCTTTCAGGATGGGACTGGGAATGACTGCAGATAGATAACTAATAGATAACTAATAGATAACTATTGAGCTGACTGTGAACTTTTTCTTATAAATTTCTGGGTTTTAAAGATAAAGCAGATCTTGTGCATGTCTACCTGGTCTCTCTGTTACAGCTGAAATTAATTAAAAAGTTTTGCTCCTTGTCATGACATTTATTCCTGCATCCACTGAATGCAAGGGCGGTTGTTATCATTGACTNTCTCTGTTACAGCTGAAATTAATTAAAAAGTTTTGCTCCTTGTCATGACATTTATTCCTGCATCCACTGAATGCAAGGGCGGTTGTTATCATTGACTTTGTTACTGTATAGATTCAGCTCTTCAAACCCATAGAAATCTAATAGAGTTCCCAGCCAAGCCATTTTGCACAAACTCATCCAGCTTTTGATCTTCAGTTTCATTTCACCTTTCAATTCATAAACTGCTTTTTTGGTCAATTGTGAGCTATCGTACCACCTCACTCACAGTAACTTTCCTGATGTGCACTTTCTTCCAAACCTCTGCATAAAAGTTTACTTGATCTATCTTCTACTCTCTGCGTATAAACCAATTTTATCTGCATGTTTTCTGTTTTTAAGAAGTGTTATGCGTACATGAAATTAGAGTACTAAACAGGAAATTGGAATTTTCTGGCATGCAGTCTTCTAGTCTGCATCTGCAAAGGCTCACAGATGATTATAGTAACAAATATTCTGGCCTCAATTAAAATAATCTATTAAAAACATTCTTCTTTTTTATAGATGTAATAATATATTTATGTGTTCTGCTTGAAGAAGTCTAAACAACTTACTGCTCATAATAGTGACATTTACTGCGGTAAGTCATACTCTAAATTCTGGATATACTACAAGTAAAACAAACAGGAAATTACACAAGCTAGCAAACTTCAAGGTTTTTAACATCTACTGGAGAAAAACTGATTATGGAACAGAATAAATTCTATGGTTCTGATCAAGCAGCTTTTCGACAGAGACAACAGCTGCTGAAGCTGCTGTGGGAGTTTTGTATTCTGAAAGACTTCAGTATGATCCCTTTTAATTTGCCTTTATTTCTTAACATTTATTTTGCTAAGGTTTTCCTACTGGCTTCAAGTGCTTCTATAACATTCAACTTATTTAAATTGTAAGAAGTAAGACCAGGAAATAATGAGATGCCCCATATGAAAATTCACCATATTCACATGTTATGGTTTTGGGTACCTTATATTGTGGGGGAGTGTGTTGAATCCGTTTTGTTTTTTTTTTTTTCTCATTTGTTTTCTGTTTCCTCTCTCTTTTTATTCCTCGGTGTGTCTTGTATAAATATCTTAATACTTCACTTAAAAATATTTTTTTAAATATTGCTTTCATCGAACATTATGCCATCATTATATATGTCATCTCAGGGTAATCCACAAGATTAAAAAGGTGCAACTGATGATAAACTCGGCATTAAAAAAAAAAAAAAAAAAAACCAACAAAACCAAAAACAAATTCTGGTGTTTGGGTTGTTGAGTTTTTTTTACTTTGTTTTTGGTTTTGTTTTCATTTAATGCAAAAATCTCGCTGAAAAGGATTATACAAATAATGGTAAGTACATTCTGTTCCACTATTAAACTGCACACCAGCCTCACCTGCAGAAAAGGAAAAAAAATTCTCCAAATCACAGTCTGATATTCCTTTACTCTGGTAATGAAAGGAAATAAAGTTCTTCCCTATCAGCCACCTTGTACAAAAGATCATATGCAATGAGTTGAGTTGGGGTGTACCAAGATTGTTTTCCTCTCTCTTCTCATTGCCTGCTTACTTGATCCAAAAAAGGTGCATTTCAGTTTGTGGTTTTCACACTTCCTTTATGTTCAGTTATTGAACAGCCTATAAAGATTGATGGTGCCTTAAAACAGGTAGCTGATTAATCGATTCCATTAAATCTTTCAGCAGAGATATTAATTAACAAAATTTCATTCAGATAATGGGAAAAAAAGTCTATTCATTATCAAAAGAAAGCATAATACTAGGGATAAAACTGTTTCTGTTGTTAGATCAGTCTTTGAATGTATGAAAGGCATAATGTACCTGTTATTTGAGTTGTAGCCAATCCACACATAGTAGGGAAATGATAGCAGTGCAAGCTGATGTCAATTTACTGCATCAACATCCATCACATAAAGTTATTATATATGCATTTATCATTCAGTGTATTAGAAGTAAACTCATTGTAATAGAATTTTGTCGTGAGATCAGTAATTTAGAAAATAAAATTCTTGGTTTCACCTCAACATTTACAGTGTTTGGTAGCAGAAGTCCATTATTTTTTGACAACGTTCTATAGTGTTAACAATATCTCTTAATTTAAGATCAAGTAGAGTATATGTCCTTTTAGTTCTTTAATTATTTATAGATTTTTGCATCAACATTACTAAGAGAAAGTTCAATGAAAGAAAAGGTAAAATGAAACACTTCATTTTAGTCCTTTACCTTTTTGCAAATCTAACTGGTCAGACATTTGAATTAAATTGCTTCGTGCTTTGGCTTATCTCTCCTGCACTGAAAATGTATTACTGCACAAATGCAATAGCGTGTATTTATTAATTATGTACGAAGTCTGATGCCTGTCTTTAGCTGACATGTTGAATGAGTGTAAGAGTTACATGAGTAACAACAGTT
Organism: Neodrepanis coruscans; assembly: GCA_013400695.1. Taxonomy (NCBI): domain Eukaryota; kingdom Metazoa; phylum Chordata; class Aves; order Passeriformes; family Philepittidae; genus Neodrepanis; species Neodrepanis coruscans. Next base: position 4,230 of record VYZS01016367.1, read on the forward strand.
AAAACAAGAGTGACATGAATTTTTGGTTTGTTTTTTTTTTTTTAATTTACCCAAGCATTAGTATAACTTCTTTGTCTACTGAACTTTTCTCATTGATCACTTACATAGATGAGAGAGCACTGTATATCTATGAATATTTGCTGCAGCTTTTAGATAAAACCTATGGATTTTAGAACATTTTATGGATTTTATTTCTTCCATACTGATATTTAAATTGTGTAAAATAATTACATGGACCTATACTGTAAAATCAGAACATAACTATAAAGTAAAGACCATTTGATTTTTTTTTTCCTTACAATATCAGTTATCAAATGTCTGCAGTAACATTAATTTCTGTTGTCTACTGATACAATAAGTGATGAAACACTCTTGGATTTCAGATCTATGTGGGAAAAGCTCCAGTGACTGGTGAGATCTTGGTTTGTCTCTGTCCTGGAAAAGAAATTATAGAAAATCCAGTAACATGACATAAGCCCAATTCTTCTCACATGTGTGCTTCAGCTTTTGGGTACACTACCATCAACCTTAAAATAGAAGAATAGAAGAGATAAGAAAAAATCCGATGCATAAACTGTTTTTTGATGATTTTGTGACTATCAGAAAGATTCTTAATTTCTCCTTTCTATGAAATCTGAGAAAAATGTAAACAAATTCTGGAATTGCAGAAGGCCACTCAAGTAATGTAGATTATTCTTTATTAATATTTTATTGAATGATTTGTTTCCTTGTTTGTTTGTTTCTTCCTCATTATGATTTCATTTTGCTTTTTGTTGTTACTAAATCTAGGAAGTCCTAATCTGGAAAGCAAGCAAGAGAAAATGTAGGTTTACTCAAACAGTTCAAAAATCATAAAATGAAACACTGAAAGATATTTGAAAGTAAACAAAAATATAAAATTCTCCCTTGGAACTTGTCATGACTTTTGGACATGCCAGAATTTCTAGCTAATCAAAGAATATACAAGAATAGAGTTGCTTGGAAATTATATACATGGACTAAAGATAAATCTATTGAAATATATAACTTATAAATTATAATACTTATAGGAAGATGTTTGGAATCCATTTGTCTTTCTAGAGGATGAATACTTGCAAAGACATTATCTGTATATATACTTAAATATATAAAAACACATGCACACATATCTCTTGGAAAAAAAATTCAGAAGGTCTAGTCATATAAATTAACTTAAAAAAAAAAAAGGTAAAGAAAAGCCAAAAAAGCAATATGATTAAAAATTTCTTTGAACTATAACTTAGTTGGATATACTATAATTTTAATAAAGTCCACATGAAAGTCACATTTTAAGGTCAGATAACATTTTCTTAAGAGTTTTAGGATCTTTCAGATCATCTTGGTCTATCAGATACACAATTGATCCTTGTTATAATTTATATCTGTGGAACAGAACTCAGTAGAAAACTTGAAATAATTCTAAACTAACTAAGCTTCATCTGCTTATCATTGATAATATAAACATTATTAATCTGTATTGACTTTCTTGCTGTTAGTCCAGTCTTGGCTCTATCTGATCTGTAGCAAATCACAGAATCATAGAATGATTTGTGTTGGAAGTGACCCAAAGATCATCTCATTCCAAAACCCCAGCATGGGAAGGGACACTTTACATTAGATCAGGTTGCTCAGAGTTCCATCCAACCTGGCCTTGAACACTTCTAGGTATGGGTATTTACATCTTCTCTGTTCCAACCTGTTCCAGTGCCACACAACCTTCAAAGGGAAGAATTTCTTCCCAACTTAAATCTGCCCTCTAAGTCTGAAATAATTTCTTCTTGTCCTACCACTACTACATGGCCTTGTCAAAAGTCCTCTCCAGCTCTCTCATGGGGCCCTTCAGGTACTGGAAAATGCTTTAAGGTCTCCCTGGAGGCTTCCTTTTCCAGGCTGAACAATCCCAACTGTCTAAACCTACCTTCACAGGAGAAGTGCTCCAGCCCTCTGGTCATCTTCCTGGCTCTCCTCTGAAATAGCTTCATGAAGTTCATATCTTTCTTGTGTTGGGAGCTTCATGGCTTGATGAAATACTCCAGGTGGGTTTCACCATAACAGAGTAGAGGGTTACGAATCTGATCTCTCATGAGTACTCACAGAATAGACAGGCTTTGTTTTGTGGATATCTCATCCTTTTTGTGAAAGCAGTTCTATGGGCTTAAGAAAAAATTACTTCTTCATTCACAAAAAGTTTGTTCAGTTGCATCTAATTAAATTGTTAATGTCATTAACATGTGTAGAAAAATAGTAGGAATGAAAGCAGAGCAACACATTATGACTGGTAGTTGTAACATTTATTATACTAAAATTGTATCTCTATTGACCCAAAAGAGCATTTCTGTGCTATTTATAAAGTCTGGGAAAGTAGTACAAGTCTTGTTAATTCAATGTAGGAAGATATTTTTAGTCTGATATGTACTTAAAATACGTGTTTGCCACTAAATCCGAACAGAAAATTAGTTGAGATGGCTTTTTTCAACTGGAAAGATGTGCCCAAACAAGTCTGCAATAATGCAAAAGACTTTTAGAAGAGTTAAAGCTATGAAATCTGAGCAAGCTCTTAACAGCTAAAATTTCAGCAATTATATATTGTTTGTTTGGGTTTTTTCTAGAAAAGAAGTTCAGTAATAAATAAGGTATATACATGGTTATACATAGGTAAATTTTGAAAATCTGTCTTCTTTTTATAATACTGTAATTGGAGCTGCATCTGTTTTTTTGTTATAATTTTCAGCCACAGGGACACAGAATCATGGAGCATTCCCTTGTTTTTTTTTAACCCTTGCATTACCTAATAAAGTAACATGGTAAGTGTATGTGGTGGTTTGACACCAACTGGGAATTAAACTCCAAATAAGCTGCTCCCTGCCGGGGTGAGAAAGGGACAAAGGCGGAGACTACAGGTTGAGATAACAGTTTACTGAATGCAAAGAAGCAATGGAAGAAGAAATACACAGTAACAGACACAGCAAGAATTCTAAAAGGTATATAAAGAAGACGGTGCTTTACACACAAAAGTTGTGTAAAGGTGTGTGACCTGTTCCACATCGCTGCTGAGAGAAAACCAAAGTGGTGGACATTCCTGACGCTCATCAATGACACATGGTTACTCATGAGACAAAAACAAGATAGGAGGCTCTCTCCGCAGTTGGTGTTCCCTATCCCCAAGCTTGAGACAATGAGAAACAATGACAGACAAACGCCCCAAAAGCTGGATCATCTGCATGGCTTTTCAGACCATTCCAATCAGCTGGTTCAATCCTGTGCCATGCCACCCCCTCTGGACTACTTGGCTGGGCTCAAGAGACTTTTGATTTGGTTCACCACCACTCTGTTCCCTGCATCTGCTTCTGGCACCAGCACTGAGGTGCATGAACTGTACTGGGCTTGGCTGTGTTTGCCACTTAGAGTTGCGTTCTTCCTGAGGAACAGGAAGGGATGTGCAGAGGGAGAGGGACAGAGTATGCGGTGCTGGTCTCTGCAACTTCCTTGAGGAAGAAACAGAACAAAATTACATCCTTCCAGTGTGTATTAGTTTTTTTGTCCCTCCTGAAGCCATGTGCCCAGAGATGCTATAGGTGGTATAGAATAGAAAACCCAGCAATGCCCACATCTGCTAGAAAATCAAGACAATATAAAAAAAAAAAAGTATAAAATATTAATGAAACCGATAAAAAATAATTTGTGGTCATGAATACATTGCATAATGTTACACAGTGTGGGAAATCACCTAGCCAGCTCTCAGTCAGCTTAAACCCCTATCTGAAGTGACATACTGCCAAATAGGGAGATGCTAGCTTCCTATAGGAGATGTCAGCCTTATACATCACTATAAGAAATTATCTCAAAGGTAAGAGGAATTGGCGTGCTTCAGCTCTACTAAAACGACGATACTGTTTATAGGTCTACAACTAATTCTTTTTCTGAAATGAAAAAAAAAATAAAAAATTTGAAAAACTCTTTGATATCTCAGATTACATGTAGTTTGTAAAGCAGTGAACTGCTTTTTTAAAAATTTTCTTACAGACTCAAATTGATAGAAAATATTTAATATAATTAAGCTATTTAAAATATTTCATAGCTATTCATAGCGTTTCTTTATAGTGAAAGAGAAGTCCTCTAAAGTGCCAATGTGATAAATGTTCACTCTGGGATTGCTATTCTCTGGAAAACTCCAACTCCCACAGACATAGAGGCAAATTTTGCCAAAATGAGTTCATTTTTCAGATTAATTTGAACTACTTATGTTTATGAATCTGTCTTAAAAAGCACAGGGAAAAAAGTATAGACTGAGCAACTTCTGAGGAGAGAATGAGGCAGTTTGTTATACAGTGAAATTTCCTATATAGCAGGACCAACACACTTTCCAGAATCAGTCCGTTTCCAAAGCCAGCTTACATTTCTTTTTCTAAGGAAGTGGAAAACAATGATCAGTAACCTTTCTCCCTCATATTGTGTATTTATTAATTTGGAAGACTCTTTACACTTTTGTCAAGCGGATCTCATGTATTCTAAGCAGTCCTTGATACTCACAGGGGGATCCATGATTGTAAAAGCCAACCCCTGCTATTAACACCAGTCTAGCAAACTGATCTTGACCCACAGGATCTGTTCATTCCTTCTCAAGCCTTTCTATTTCACTAACAGTATCAAAGAAAAAAGTGCATGGCTCCCTATGTACTTGACCATTTCCCTCACATGGCAGATAAACATTAAAAATATTTCCTCAAAATCATAATAATTTAATTGAATGATATTTGAAATGATACTAAATTTATGTCAACCATATCACTTGTTTATTTCTAATAATTGCAATTAATAGATGTTGAAAGTTAAGATGCCAGATTTAGGTGACTGGATAGGATAGGATAGGATAGGATAGGATAGGATAGGATAGGATAGGATAGGATAGGATAGCATAGCATAGCATAGGGATAGGATAGGATAGGATTAGGATAGGATAGGATAGCATAGCATAGCATAACATAGCACAGCATAGCATAGGATAGCATAGCATAGCATAGCATAGCATAGCATAGCATAGCATAGCATAGGATATATAAGAAATGAGTCAGAAAAAACCCAACTGTACATTTTGTCAGAGAATGTATTAAATCTTCTAATTGAATTCATGTTCATATTCAAGTACATTCAAGTACATATAAAGCTATGAAAAAAAAAGTGACAATCCTGAGACTTTCATCACATACAAACTATTTTTAAGTTAGCAAAATTCAAACAGTAGAATTTTACCACCAGATGGATGATTATAGGAAATAAATAGATCTCTGTACTTTCTTATGTTTGTACTACCTACTGTAGTTGGCAGGAATTGGTTTGATTTCCTACCCAGTTATGTTTGGGATCCTATTCCAGTCACTTGAATACTTATACATTCAAATGGTTCCTTTAATTTCACTTTTAGGCTACCAAATCAGCAGATTTATAAAACCAGAAATACAAGTTTCTCCAATGTATTTATGCTAAAATTTCCAATTATATTGTTACATGAATACCTTTCAACTTTGACAGCAGTCCATATAACAACTTAGTCATCTAATTAGAGCATGGAACACTTCAAAAAACCATAAAGAAATGTTCAGTAACACCTCTTTTAAAGGAGCCTTCCCAGTTATCTGTAGTTGCATTTGAGGTTTCCTCTGTACCAGACTACTAGAGATCAAAGATAAAGTGCTTTAAATAAAGTGAGCCAAACATATTTCTAAGCTAATTTATTCAAGGTAATCTGTCAATATTCCTAAATTTAATTAGATAACAGTAGTTGGTACAGAAATAGCTATACTTTAAAAGGTACAACATTCTTTTCACTTGTAGTCCGCAATTGTTCTGCAAATACCAATTCAACACTAACATTCATGGTATTTAGTTAGGAATTACTAGGATGTCAGTGGCTCCATTGGTTTCATTTGACCATTTGAACTATTTGATAGGTAATTAAGGTTTCTCTCAATAGATTGTAGCTCTAGTTAAACCACAAAGTCTTTTTCAGCTGGTTTTTTTTTTTTTTTTCCAAATTCAGCTCTTCTCAGTTTCTCTCTCTAGCCATATAGTCAATGATCTCATCCCTGCAAAGTGCCTCACTGAGATCTGACTTATTTCATGCAAACATGAGGTGCCACTGGAAAATTCCTGCTAATGAAGTTGAAGAACAAAATCAGACTACAGTTCGCTCTGAAACATCCTGGGCAGGTAGCATTCACCAATTGTGTCTGAAGACTAGTTGGATTTATAAACAGTAAATCTAAGGCGTTCAGAATGTATTTGGTTTACTGCACATGAAAACTTTTACAGTTATTGCACAAGACATGTGGTGCAGCCTAGAAATGCCATTCTTCTCATTGAAAAAAATCTGGAGGAAAAAATAAATCTATTTTGATATTTAAATAAAATCGAAGTTTTATTATGTCTGGCATGAAAATGTTGTATTGATCCTTAAAATTATAAACTGTGTCTATGGCACATGTGGGCATTTAAATGTTGACTGTGGTGATGGCAGGGGCAATGCTGAAAGCTTAGAAAAAATCAGTAAATGTCAAGTGAAGAAGTCAAAAAGACATAAACTTTATATGACCCAGAAGGACTGTTAAAAGAAATAGAATTAACATTCAAAATAAGTGCACTAAATAAATTATTAAAAAAACCCAAAAAACTAGACTTCACTATAATCCAGTAACCTACACTATGTTGAATTAAACCAGCAATTTCTTATGAAGAACAACAAGTATTGATGGAAAAAGACATTTGTTTGAATTTTGGTAGAAGTTAGGGGACTTTTGAGAGCTGAGTTTTTTTTATCAGTTAAACTACATTCCTCTGTTGCCGTCAGGCCCTGG